>BTHU01000014.1:75855790-75998290 GCA_036184795.1 Tokudaia tokunoshimensis
CCTGGCTTTTCTATGGGTTCTGTGACTGAAATCAGGTCCCACATTTGTTCAGCAAGGACGTCACCCACAGAACCTTCTCAAAGTTCAAAAGTCAGTGTCTTTTTTTTTTCCCTTTTTTATATTCAATTTTATTTTTTTTCGAAACAGGGTTTCTCTGTGTAGCAGAACTCAGAAATCCTCCTGCCTCTGTCTCCCAAGTGCCGGGATTTAAGGCGTGCACCACCACGGCTGGCTTTTTTTTTTTTTTTTTTGCTATGGCCTCAAATATTTCAAGCTGGCCTTGAACTTGCTGTGTAATCAAATATGACCTTGAATTTTAAATCTCTCTGCTTTCACCTCTTGAGTACTGGAATTACAGGTGCATACCACTGCATCTAGAGGATGTGGTGTTGGGGGATCAAATCCAAGCCTTATGCATCTGAGGAAAATGCTCTTAACAACTGAGCTGTCATCCTAGCCTGCAAATATTCCAATTAAGAACATTTGTAGGGGCTGGAGAGATGGCTCAGTGGGTAAGAGCACCTGACTGCTCTACCAAAGGTCCTGAGTTCAAATCCCAGCACCCACATGGTGGCTCACAACCATCTGTAAAGTGATCTGACGCCCTCTTCTGGTGCATCTGAAGACAGCTACAGTGTTCTTCCATAAAATAAATAAATCTTAAAAAAAAAAAAAAGGTTAAAAAAAAAAAAAAAAGCCGGGCGGTGGTGGCGCACGCCTTTAATCCTAGCACTTGGGAGGCAGAGGCAGGCGGATTTCTGAGTTCGAGGCCAGCCTGGTCTACAGAGCGAGTTCCAGGACAGCCAGGGCTATACAGAGAAACCCTGTCTTGAAAAACCAAAAAAAAAAAAAGAACATTTGTAACCCAAAGCCCTTATAACCCTAAGCATTTCAAGCAAGTTCAAGCTGCATCTGGTTTGCAGCCCCGTCAGCTCTCGGTTGCTGAGAGAGCTGTGTATGCCCGGGGACATTCTTGCTCATGCATGGAAGCATGCAGAAAAATCTTGAGAGGAACACTGTAATAGAAAGAAAAATTGGAGAGTGGATGAGCATTGGAGGTGAATGGCTGGACATGGTACAGTCACTGTGAGACGGCAAAGAGCCAGGGAGGTGACTGAACCACAGCTGTACGTTGATTCATAAATGGAACAGAAAAAGTCTGAGAGCATCTAAAGTCTGATTTCACTTCAATAAGCTGTGCGAGCACACAGAACAACACCACCTCTTCTTAGGATGTACATATAGACATCGTGCAATTATAACGCCTTTATTATGGGGCTAATGCACCAAGCTGGGGTAACATGCACTTCGTGGAAGGACAGATGTAATAGGAAGGGTCACAGAGGTGGTACACACTGGTGGATCTGTCATTGCTGTTCAGAAGATTGACCTCCAGCTAGGCTGAAGTAGCTCTTCTGCCTTTGGCTCCCAGGTAGGAGGGACTCCAGGCAAGAATCCCACGAAAGGCTGTAGGTCCTGGATCTAACTCTGTGAGCTGGTCTTATTTTATGTGTATAGGTGTTTTGTCTGCACGTATGTCCGCACACCACTTTTGTGCCTGGTGCCCACAGAGGCCAGAAGAGGCCATCAAATCCTCTGGAGCTGGAATTATAGAGGGTAAGCTGCCTTGTGGGTGCTGGAGATCAAATCTAGGGCCTCCGCAAGAGCAAGGTTTTAACAAAGTGAGCACATGTGTGTGTGAAACATCTAGTGGATGAAGCCAGATCTGCCCCAGAGAAACCTCCTGATGCTTCCTCTCAGACCCTGCCTTCCTTCTGAGAGGAACCAAAACAGTTCAATAGCACTGGTGAGAGTTAGGCTCGCATTTGAACTGAATGTAATTCGATGGCAGATAGCCTTTTAAGTTTGTGTGTTTGTTTGTTGCTGTTTTTGAGATAAGGCCTTGTCATGGAGCCTTGGCTGGCCTCAAACTCACAGAGTTTGTTACTGGTGGGTTTAAAGTGCTGGGTCTAAAGGCATGTGCCACCATGTCTGGAGAGAGAGAGAGAGAGAGAGAATGCATGTGCATATGTGTATGTGTCCTTAATCATGTAATTGTTTTGTATTTTTAAATATTGTATTTACTGATTGGTTGATTTGTCTGTGGGTTTGTGCTTGTGACTGCAGTACATGAGTCTGCCAGAAGGGGGCAATATATCCCCTGGAGCTGGAGTCAGAGCCCTTGGGAGCTGCTTGCCTCCAGTGTCCTCTGAGTCATCTCCAGGACACGACACAACCCCCTTTTCTGAGTTTGCATTTTTAATTGAACACTGTAGTTATGAGATTCACTTCCTTTTGATTATTTCATTCTCACTGTTTGAATCTCACAGTGTGAGTAAATCCCAACCCATCCATTATACTGTTGATGAGTCTTGAAGCAGTTTTCAGGGTTAATTCTGGAAAAGAGTAGGTTTTGATACACAACTCAAGCTGGTCTTGAATGTAAGATCCTCCAGCCTCAGCGTCCCAAGCAGCTGGGGTTACAGGCGAAGGCTACAACACATGGCTACTCTTCAGTTATTGCCATTACAGCACATGGTGCACAAGAGGCTGAGGTGGGGGAGGGCTGAGTTTAAGGCTGGCTTGGGCTACATAGCAAGTTCCAGGCTAGCCTAAGATAAATAGTGAGACCATATCTGGGAAAAAAAAGTATGCCTTACTCTCTAGAACAGTGATCTCAACCTTCCCAAGGCTGTGACCCTTTGTTATATGTTCCTCATGTTGTGGTGATCCCTAACCAAAAAAATCACTTTTTTGGTACTTCATATCTGTAATTTTGCTACTGTTATGAATCATAATGCAAATATCTGATACCCAGCCCCCAAAGGACTTGGGGTTCCCAGCCCACTTTGAGGGGCTGAGAACTGCTGTTCTAGGATAAGTCCGTAGAGGAATTTGTGGGCACATATCTGCTGTGTATTTCCAGGCATCTAGGAGTAGCACTCTTGGTTTACGTGCACACACTGTGAGCTTCAATATGTGATGTCATTCCAGCACTCAGGAGGCTGAGATGGGATCACCATGAATTGAGGCCAGCCTGGGACACACAGTAAGTTCTGGGCAGTCTGGGCTGCCGAGTGAGACTCTGAGCAACACAGGTCTCATGAGGTAGCCCAGCGCATGGACTTCTTGCCTAGCATACACAATGCCCTGGGTTCAGTCTCCAGCATCAAAGAAGTCTGGTGGGTAAAACAAACAAGCTAAATAAATAAATGCTGACAACTCCCCAGAATGGCTGTACTGATCATTAATCCTGAGAGTCTGGGGCCAGGCAGATAGCCCAGTGACGGGGGCTTGCTTAGCATAGACAAGGTCCTGAGTTTGCTTCTCAGTAGCACAGAGAGAAGAAGAAAAGGCAGGCTGGGGAGATGCCTCAGTAAGTGAAGCGCTTGCAATACAAGCATGAGGCTGTCAATTCTTTTGCCTCCTCAGAGCCATGTGAAATCCAGATGTGGTGGGATGCATCTGTAATCTCAGCACTCCTATAAGATAGGAGGTAGAAAACTCCCAGAAGTTCTCAGGCCAGAGAGCCTGGCACATGAATCACAACAACAGTAGACCCTGACACACAGACACAGACACAGACACACACACGCACACACACACACACACACACACACACACGATTAAAAAAAACAAAAACAACAAAAAAAATGAAATGCAGGGAAATGTTTATCCAGGAACAGTGACACACACCTGTAATCCCAACTCCTAGGGAGACAGAGGCAGCGGGATCATAAGTTCAGGCCAATGTAAACAAAATAGTAGACCCCCGTCTCAGAGCATACAAGCACACACACTAGTTTGATTGTTCCGCATACTCATTTGGCTCAATCTGCCCTTCTTGTATTTAATACTCTAGTAGGGCTGCAGGTGGCAGTGGTACATGTGATACCTACAGTTTTTTTTCCCCCTGAGACAAAGTATCACCATATAGCTGAGCTATAACTCACTATATAGACCAGGCCAGCCTCGAACTCAGATTTACTGCCTCTGCTTCCTGAGTGCTGGGATTAAAGGTGGCCACCATGATCATGCACCTGATATCTACATTTTTAAGGCTTTCCCATATACGTCCCAATAGACCCCTGATGTTTACTTTTTTTCCAATAAAGCAGATCAGGAATCTTGAGTTCTTTGAGTTCAGGATAATAAGTTTGTCCCCAGTGGTCCCCAGGACAGCCTGCTGTCTGGTGCAATGGACTTTCAGGACCTTCTAACCACCTGCTGGGTTGCCTCAGTTTCCCTCATTTTGGGTATCCATTTATCAGTAGCAGATAGTATCAACTGCTTGCTACCTCTCCAGCCATATTTATCATCCATGACATGCAAATGCAGCAGATCCAAGATTTCACAGGTGAGACAGCACGGTACTCTTTGATGGGACTTTGTGTCTCTGTCCTGGCAGGAAGCCCGAGTTTATGGACTGAAGATTCAGAAGAAGACAGAGAATCCAGAGAGCTATACTCTTTATGTATCTATCACATAAGCAGGAACGAGGTTACCAAATGTGTTCCAATGCGTTGGTTATACTGCCCCCTGGTGTTAGAATCAAGAACAGCATGTGATACCATTTTCCAGTGTTCAGTTGACTTTGGAGCCACCAACTGTATCCTTTCATAAGGCAGATGAGAAGGGCAAGATTCGGAGGGAGGAGGGCAGCCACCAGAGCAGAAGCAGCTCAGTCGGGTAGTGAGACTACAAGAGAGTCCTAACCTCTGGTACTTTTAGTTCCAAGATGCTCGCTGTGGAGAGAGAAAAGAAGAAATTACACTCGCCTCTGGCTTGAAGGAGGACTTCATGAGACAGTCTTGAGCTTTCTACGTGGCTTCAAATTTGATATGTGGCCAAGGATGACTAAATTCCTGATTCCCCTGCCTCCAACTCCCAAGTGCTGAGAGGATAGGCATGCACCCCTTCACCCCACTTTCCTTAAGAGAAACAATGAATAGTCCAAGAACTCTAAAATGCTGACAGCAAAAGGCACACTGAAGTCTCCTTGGGGCTTGGGAGATGTGACACTGTGGAATTCCTGACTGTGAAGCTCTAAAGTCAATCTCTGCAGTAAACAAACAAACCAACCTCAAACCAAACAAGCTCAAAACCACAGTATCTCCTTTTTTAGAATGTGTTTAAAGACACAGACTTTAGGTGATATGCCAAGTATCCATGATAAAGCTGGGAGAGATTCTGAATGTCCTCTACCATAAAGAATTGACAGTGTGGGCTGACTGGGTATCTCAGTGGATAAAGGCCCTTGCTGCCTAGTCTCTGAGTTTGATCTCTAGGTCTCACATGGTAGAAGGAGAGAACAAATTCCTGCAAGTTATCTTCTGATCACCTCACACATCTTCTGGTACTTGAGTATCCATACTCTCCTGGACATATCACAGATACATTAATAATAACGTTAAAAGAAACGACAGATGTTTGGGGATATAGGCGAGCTGTCTTTGGCCTGATTTCAGTGTTAAAAAGGTTGCTGGGGGCGAGCTCTGTGGCTTGCCTTGCATGCTCCAGGCACTGGGTTCCATCCTTAGGACAAAGAATTAAACAACAAAGAGAACATTATACAATGGGCATGCACCCAAATGTCACAGGGCTTCCTTACCTATGTACAATTTGGATGTTTTATGTATCAGTTAAAATGGATTTAAATTAAACAGTGGTAACAATGATTTGGCTGGTTCTCACCAACTAGTGTGCTCTTCCCATATGCCCCGACACTGGGCTTGGTGGTGCTTGTCTGCTACACTGTATCCATACCTTCCTTCCATTCATTCATTCCACAAACACCCAACATCCTCTATGCCAGTTAACTTTCTTGGTGCTGAAGCTCTCACTGTGTCCAAAACAGAGTCAGAGAGACTAGATTCTAATCTAGGAGATGGGTGGCAAACACATTAATAACCAAAACAGGGTATTATGGCCTGAATACCCATGTCCTCTGAAAACCCACCTTTGAGGCTCAAACCCCACAAAGTGGCTACATTTAGAGACGGGTCCATAAAGAAGTAATTTAGGTAATAAGGCCATAAGAGGATGACCTGTTCTAATGGGATTCCATTCATTTAAAAAACAGATGCCAAGCCAAGGAGTTGGCACACACTCATAATCCTAGCACGCAGGAGGATCAAGCTAGCCTGAGTTCCAGCAGGAGACCCGGTCTCAAAAGGAGAAGCTGGCCCACATGACTTGGGTGGTAATTACTGTTGACCTGAGGGTAAGCCAAAGCAAGCAGAAGCAGACCCCTGAGTGCTCAGCTTTGTTCCTCATCCTCCATCCTCACCGTGAGAGCAAGGAGGCTACGTGATCAAACAGAAAGACAGTGGCCTTCTGAAGTCACGACAGAGCTTTCACCAGACACCAAGTCAGGGCACAGCCTCGAGCTTGAACTTCCTGGCATCATTTAGAGCAGTGGTTCTCAGCATTCTTAATGCTGTGACCCTTTTTTAACATACAGTTGCCCATGTTGTGGTGATCCCCCCCCCTCCCATTCAATTATTTTTGTTGCAATTT
This sequence comes from Tokudaia tokunoshimensis, assembly GCA_036184795.1. NCBI lineage: Eukaryota > Metazoa > Chordata > Mammalia > Rodentia > Muridae > Tokudaia > Tokudaia tokunoshimensis. Next base: position 75,862,310 of record BTHU01000014.1, read on the forward strand.
TGCTATTGTTACGAATCCTAATGTGATTATCTCTGTTTTCAGATGGTCTTAGATGACCCCTATGAAAGGGTCATTTGACCCCCAAGGTTCTCGTTCTCTCTCTCTCTCTCTCTCTCTCTCTCTCTCTCTGTGTGTGTGTGTGTGTGTGTGTGTGTGTGTGTGTGTGTGTGTGTACCATAGTGCCCATATGGAGGTCCAACGGCCACATCCACATCAGGCGGGTTTTGTTTTCCACCTTGCCTGGGGCAGGGTGTCTTGCTGGTTGCCACTGAGCTCACATACCTGCCCCCAGGCATCCCCAGGGAGCTTCTATCCTCCCTCCCTCCCTCCCTCCCTCCCTCCCTTCTCACCAGAGGAATGATGGGATTGCACTGTCATGCCTGGCTTTATGTGGATGCAACCTCAGGTCAGGACACTTCGGTGGCACATTCTTCCCACTGGCTCCCCAGCCCCACATCTGTGCCTTGGTCTGGTGGCCACTCGAGTTAGCTAGCAGAGGTAGTCGAGATTACTGTGAAAAGGCGAACCATGCCCCTGCCTCTCAGCAGCTACCTAAAGTGAACATTATCCTAACTTTCTTTCCTGTGACTTAAGCGGTTTCTGAACTTTTTTTGTTTTTAGAGCAGCATTTTCTTTTCTTTTTTTAAAGGTTTATTTATTTTTATTTATAGAGTACACTGCAGCTGTCTTCAGACACCCACCAGAAGAGTGCATCAGACCCCATTACAGATGTGAGTCACCATGTGGTTGCTGGGAATTGAACTCAGGTCCTCTGGAAGAGCAGACAGTGCTCTTAACTGCTGAGCCATCTCTCCAGCCCATTTCTGAACTTTTTAATGACAATCTTGTATGTTAATGGGGGGTTGGGTCCAGTTTGAGGGTTTTCTACATAAAGTTGGAAAAAAATTTTTTCTTTTTTCTTTTTGAGGGGTAGGTGTGTTGTTGTGTCTCTATGTAGCCATGCTTGGCCCAGAATTTATGAAGATCAGGCTTGCCTCAAAGTCAGATCTGCCCACCTCTCCTGTCTCTCTCTGCTGGGATTAAAAGTGTGTGCCACCAGGTGCATGCCTATGGTCCAACATTGCCTGGCAACTCTGTGCCCAGGAGTGGACTTTCAGGGCACAGAGTAAACACATGTTTAAGTCCAGTGTCTTTGCACCATGCCTGAGCAGGGTGTTCTGTAAGGAGAATGCTGGCTATAAAGAGGCCTCAGAAAGCTGGGTGTGACTGCGCTCCTGTAATCCCAGCATGGAGGAGGCGGGGCCCGTGGACCTTAAACTGGAAGGCAGCCCGGGCTACAAAATAAAACAAAAGGCAACCTAAAACTGGCAAATATACCAATGTTATGGAGTGTCTGCAGAGTGGCTGGCACGGCTGAGAGACCGGATTTGTATTCTCTGTTTTTGAGAGAGTCTCACTATGGTTGGATCATTGAATCATCACCAGACGACCTTGAATTTGGTTTGTGTGTGTGAGTTTGTATGTGTGTGTGCGCGCTCCTTGTGTTGCTAGATACTAAACCCACAGTCCTACACATAAACAAAGATGTAGTCTCTCAACACTAAATCTCCAGTTCTGGCAGTGGTAACAGATACCTGTAATCCCAGGCCTCCAAAGGTAGAGGCAGGAGGTTCCATGCACTACATAGTGAATCTGAAGCTGACCAGTAGAAACAAAATTTTCTTTTAAAATGATTCATTTACACATTGTTTATTTTGAAGAGTGGCAGTCTCTGCCTAAAGCCCAGGGCCTGGGTTCCCTAGAAGGCTCTGACAGGTCTCTGAGATCTGGCCTGATACAAATCCAGCATTTGCTTCTACTTCCCGTCTTTCCAGGCCCTAAAGCCACATGTAGTGCCCCAGCTTTAAATATCTCTCTAGTTCAGCCTTTCTACCCTTTACGGATTGGTTTGGCTCTGTAACTGAAAACCCAGCCGAGTAACGGGCTGGCTCTTCTCGTATGATAAAAACCCAGAAATGGGCATTCCCGGGCTTATGAGCTGTGGCCGTGTGCTACCAGCAGAGACCCACTTTCCACCTGTCTATCCTTTCTGACCGCCTCACCCTGCCCCTCGCCACTGTCCTGCGAGACTCATCCCTTCGTGGCCACAAGATGGCTGCTCCCTCTCTAGGATCCCGCCTGCATTCCAGACAAGGGGCAAGTGAAAGATCGAATTACTTGCGAGGGTAGATGGCTCAGGGCGGATTGCCGTTGAGCTTGATCTCGGGAATCAACTGGATTCTTTAAGTTGTCCTCTGATCTCCACACAAGTTGCTCGCAGTTTTAAAATGCTACCGCCTTTGCCTGGGACCGACTGCACTCTGGCCCTTCGTACTATCTGCCTTTGGTTCGGGGAGGTGACCTTGATACCAGCTCCCAACCGGCTTCCCTGAATCCTCGGATACAAGACACACACACACACACACACACACACACACACACACACACACACACAGCCTGTTACTTTACAACTTGCCTTCTGGGCACAATTGCTGGGGGCAGTTAAATCCCTCCAGGAAAAGCGTGCTCTTAACAACTTATTATCTCCATCTGTCCACCTGCCCTAAACTTAGTGCCTAGCCCACCTGGCCCCTGCTACGCATCCTGACCACCCGCCTGTAGCAGAGGCCACAGGCCCCAGCTCTCCGGGAGACCCCACATGATTGCTGTGTTCTGCTTCCTTCAAAGCATAGCAGAAAAGCCTTTCCTTCTCTTGTGTCTGCCTTTTCCTCCCATCTGCAATTGTGCCCTCCCCCGCCCCTTCGCCCCGCCCACCCACTTCTTTACTGACAAATCAAGAACCAATTGGGAAACAGGACGTTGGCAACAGAACCTCCCCTTACACACACAAACTCAAAATAAATGTAAAAATATTTTAGATTAGGAAAACTATGTAAAAAATATCTATCATAGTGATTTTAGAAAATAAGGGGAAAAGTTCCATAAGGCAAGCCTCACAATTGTCTTAAAAAGATTTACTAGTGGTGGGGTTGGAGAGATGGCTCAATGGTTAAGAGCCATCTTCTAGAGGTCCTGAGTTCAATTCCCAGCAACCACATGGTAGTTCACAACCATCTGTAATGAGATCTGATGCCCTCTTCTGGCACACAGGTGTACATGCAGATAGAGAACTTGTACATAAAATAAATATTTAAAGAAGAAAAGAAAATTCATTCCAAAGTCCATTTTAGGATTGAAGAGATGGCTCAAAGAGTAAAAGCTCTCGATGACAGACCTGAGTATCTGAGTTCAAATCTCCTGGGACTACTCACGAGTTGTCAAGTTGTCCTCTGACTTATACAGATATTCTGCTGCACATGCACACTGACACACATGTCCCCATTAATAATAATAATAGTAATAATAATAATAATAATAATAATAATAATAATAATAATAATAATACAGAAGCTCTCTGTGCAGCCCTGGCTGACCCAGAACTAGCTCTGTAGACTAGGCCAGCCTGGAACTCACAGAAATTCACCTGCTTCTGCCTCCTGAGTGCTGAGATTAAGGGTGTGAACCATTACTGCCCAGGATAAAAATGTAATTTTAAGAGTTCTTTTTGAGAAGCTAGAGAGATGGCTCAGCAGATAAGAGCACTGACTGCTCTTCCAGGAGTCCTGAGTTCAGTTCCCAGCAACCACATGGTGGCTCACAACCATCTGTAATGGGATCTGATGCCCTCTTCTGGTGTGTCTGAGGACAGCTGCAGGTGTACTCATATAAATAAAAAAAATAATAAATCTTTTAAAAAATTTATTTTTGGAAAAAAAGAGCCCTTTTTTATGTGTGTGTGTATGTGTGTGTGTGTTCAGAGATGTCTACATGCACATGTGTGAGCATACATGAAATCAGAGTCAACCTGGAGTGTGGACCTCAGGAGCCGTCCACCGCCTCTGAGACAGGCTCGCTTGTTGCTTGGAGCTGCCTACATAACTTGATTGGTTGGCTAGTGAGTGAGCCTCAGAAGTCCTCCTGTCCCTGCTTCAGGGCTGGATAATCATAGGAACTTCCAGGCACAGCATGTATATGTAGGTTCTGGGGATTCGATTTAGGATGTAATTCTTGCAAGAAAGCCCTGGAACCCCTGAGCTCTGTTTTATGATGGTGTCTCACAGAGCCCCGCTTGGTCCTGGATTCACTATGTTCCTGAGGATTGCCTTGAACTCTTGATCTTCCCGTCTCCTCCTCCCAAGTACTGGGACAGCAGTGTGCACCACCACAGCCAGCTCCGAAATCCCTTCCAGGCCCTGTTTTATTTGTGTTCTAGGGCAAGATCTTCTGTGCAGTGCAGGTTGGCTTTGATAAGTAGCCCAGGGTAGCCCCAAACTATTGATCTTCTTGTTAGGAGCACTGGGACTCCAAATATGCTGTCCTTTCTGGTTTCCTTCTAGAACTGTCTGTGTATCTTACTGGTGAGAGCTCAGTTATATGACCAGGCATACCTGCAAAAAAAAAAAATCTTAGAAGTATAGCTTTTCTTGCTAAGCATGTGGCTGTCACGGACTAAATTGTGAGTACATTGCTTTAGTTTAGTAAGAAAAAGGATATTATAAGAAAATTGATATCATAAGATCTCTAGTCAACAACCCAGGTCCCACACCAGCCTTTGTAATTACTAGTGATGGCAGCGGTTTTTGTTTGTTTTTTGAGACAGGCTCTCATGTATCCCAGCTGACCCTGAACTCACTGTAGCTGAGGATGACCTTGACCTCTTGATCCTCCTGCTCCCCAGTGCTGCCATGGCTGACTTATGTGTGTTGGGAATTGAAGCCAGTTCTCATGTGTGCTGGACAAGCCCTCTGCCAATTGAGATATATCCCAACCTTCTAAATATTCTTTATATTTGTTTTTCTTGCTTGCTTTTTACTTATTTTCTTTTTCCCACTCTGAGGATCAAGCTCAGGCCTTTGACCATGCCCAGAACTACATCCTCAGCCCTTTGGTAGTCTGTTCAATGTCCAATTAGAATCTTCTCCACAAAGGTTTCCTTGGCTCTGTGGTTCATCTGTCCTGGGCCTGGGGACAAGGACTGTATACTTCCTCCTCTTCATATGCTCTTCATATGTTCTTCATATGTTCTTGGCAGGTGGGGGATAGAGGCTAGCAAGTTTCTGGGTCAAACAAACTGTGTGTATGTGTGTGTGTGTGTGTGTGTGTGTGTGTGTGTGTGTGTGTGAGTGTGTGTGTGAGTGTGTGTGTGTGTGTGTGTGTGTGTGTGTGTGTGTGTGTGTATGCATGTGTGCATGCATTTGTGCAGTGAATGTGTGTGTATGCATGCCTTAGTTCCAGGGAGTCAATCCTTACCTCCTACCTGTTTGAGAGGTTCATTATTTTCTGTGAACAACAGACGTGCTAGCCTGAGGGTTTCTGGGAGTTTTCCTGTGACCATTTCCCATCTCTCCATAGAGGCACGGGGACTGCAGACACTCATATCACTGGCCTGACTTTTACGTGGGTGCTGGGGACTCAAACTCAGTTTCTCATGATTGCATAGCAAGTGCCTCTACCCACAGAGCCAATTTTCAAGTCCACAAATAAAACATTAACTTTTCTGTTGATGTTAGAAATATTAGTGATTTTGGTTTCAGTTTATTAATTTTCAACATCTCCAGTGAGCACATTATTTTAATAAACAGTATAAGATTAATAAAAATGATAAGTAAAACTAATATTTAAAAGCATGGACACACTTTAATATTGTACTTTTACAGTAATGCATTCATGGTTTACTCATATCACATGGTCTTGCCTTACAGAACTGTTTTCTAGCCAGGCGGTGGTGGCGCACGCCTTTAATCCCAGCACTTGGGAGGCAGAGGCAGGAGGATTTCTGAGTTCGAGGCCAGCCTGGTCTACAAAGTGAGTTCCAGGACAGCCAGGGCTACACGGAGAAACCCTGTCTCGAAAAACCAAAAAAGAAAAAAAGAACTGTTTTCTGATACCACTATGATAGACACATAGTTTCCTAAGCAAATGTCAACTGGACCTGAAGTTTCATTGGTTTACTAGAAATACTCAGTAACGGATTTCTCTTCTTATTGTTAAATTACTGGTGGAGAAAAGGTGTTAGGAAAGTTAGTAAGACCCAGTCTATTCTGGTTATCTTGCTGAAACTCTTAACAAAATAAAACAAAGAGGTAGGTGTGGGAGTGCTGGGATCCCAGCTCTGAGAGGCAAAGGCCAGCCCAGGGTTGGAATGGAACATGGAAGAGTTCTGAAGCTCTTACTGAGCATGTGCAAAGCCCTGGTACCAAGTCAGCACCAAACCCAGGAGCATAGCTAGAGAGATGGCTCAGTGGCTAACAACCTTATGCTGCTCTTGCAGAGGACCTGGATTTAATTCCCAGCACACACATGGCAGCTCACGAGCACCTGTGACTCGCGTTCTAGGGCATCGGATGCCCTCTTCTTGTCTCCATGAGCATTATATGCACATGGCAGACTGACAGACAGACGTAAGGCAAAACACCCATACTCATAAAATAAAAAGAAAAACAACAACAGCAACAGCAACAAAAACTCTTTCCCAAACTCCGTATTTTATTTTATTTTATTTTATTTTATTTTGGTTTTTCAAGACAGGGTTTCCCTGTATAGCCCTGGCTATCCTGGAACTCACTCTGTAGACCAGGCTGGCCTTGAACTCAGAAGTCTGCCTGCCTCTCATCCACTCCCTGATGCTGAGATTACAAGTATGTACCACACATTTGGTCTTATTTGGATTTTTATGTGTTGAAGGCGTGGTCTTCGGTACAATGGTGTTCTGAGTTGGAGCGTCTGGAAGATGACTGGATCATGAGGCTCTAACTTCATAACATACACATGGGCAATGCATGCACAAACACAAGCATATTAACTCTTTGGGCTTTATTTATATTAGAATTCCACGAGATGTAATGGTTTGTATACCCCTGTCCTGAAATCTCTTCACAATCAGGAGGGGCTAAGAGCCGGGTAGCTGTTTGGAGTTAAAACAATGTCTTTTGGAAATAACTGAAAATCTTTCTAGTTACAAGTGTCAGCGACTAGTGAAGCTTCTCTAGACCAGTGGTTCTCAACCTTCCAAATGCTATGACCCCTTAATACAGTTCCTTATGTTGTAGTGACCCCTGCCATAATAAAATTAGCTTTGACACTACTGTATAACTGTAATTTTGGTACTGTTATGAGATCGTAATGTAAATATCAGATACACAACCAACATTTGACTCCAGAAGGGTAGCGACCCACAGGTTGAGAACCACTGCTCCGAGGTACAAAACTGTAGGACAACTATGCATCTATTAAATAACTTTTAAAGTCTACTTACGTTAAAACAGCATCAAGAGCCAAGTTGCTCCTGAGGTGCTGAGAACCCCCTAGTTGCTCAGTTCACGTGGCTGGGACTTCAGCAATCCCAACCTGGCACCAAAAACCTAGAGAGTTCACGGAGTGCAGCTCCTTCCTAGTCAACAAGGAAAGCCTGCAAATGCTGGTTCCAGTATCAGAGGAGAAAGGGAGAGACCAGATCTTCTGGGTTTAGATTCCATCTTAGAGAACCTGACCTAAGGTTGAACTCAAGTTGACTAACAGGCCGGTACCTAGCACTGGTTCCCAGGTTATCCCCCAACAAGACCTGCATCTAACACCAGTTTCCAGGTCATTCCCCAACAAAACTGCACCTCCAGGTTACAAGCCTGCTCCCGATACTTCTCTTCCTAACAATCACCAATCAGGAGGAAAACAGAAGTTAAGTTTACAGTTAAGCTCCCAGCACCAGGCAATTATGTTAAAGGCCACAATATTCCTACCCCTACACTGCCCCTCCTCAATTAGATGCTTGCCAGGCTAGCCCAACACACACTCACACCTTGCGTGCCATGTCCTATAAAACCTTGTTCCTTTCCGATGAGGGCTCTGGGCTGCTCCACCGAACCATGCCGTGCGTCAGCGGTGAGTAAGCCCAGGCTCGAGCTTGTGAATAAAGACCGTAGAGCAATTACACTGGAAACCTGCCTGGTCTTTTTGGGGTTCACGAATGTTTCCTGGCACAACAGAAGCAGCAACAAGAGCATAAACTCAGCAGGAAGACTTAGGGCACAGGGGAATGAGGCGCCCTCCCCCATTCCCTTTTATACCAGGGCGTGTCTTCCCACTTCCATTAAAGGAAACCAAGGGGCTGGAGAAATGGCTCAGCAGTTAGAAGAGCACTGATTGCTTCTACAGGTCCTGAGTTCAATCCTCAGCAACCACATGGTGGCTCATGACCATCTGTAATGGGATTTGATGTTCCCTTCTGGTGTTCTGGTGTGTCTGAAGACAGCAACAGTGTATTCATATACATGAAATAAATAAGATAAACCTTTAAAAAAATAAAAGGCAACCAGGACAAGTCTCCAAGTGCTGCTACAGGTGATTTCTGATTTTTGGCCTGTTGACTTTAAGATTTATTTATTTTATGTAAGTACACTGTAGCTGTCTTCAGACACACCAGAAGAGGGCATCAGATCTCATTAGGGGTGGTTGTGAGTCATCATGTGGTTGCTGGGGTTTGAACTCAGGACCTTCAGGAAGAAGAGTCAGTGCTCTTGACCGCTGAGCCATCTCTCCAGCCCACCTGTTGACTTTAAAGCTGACCAATGACTTTGGGAGATTCAGAGGACAATGAGAAAACCAGGCTCTTTTTTTTTACCCAAGGTCACAGCTTCAGCTAAGCCTAGAAAAGCGGTAGAGAGAATCTTCAGCAGGCTTAAGCTTTCAATGACTGAGAAACTTGGCCAATGACTGGATTTACCAGAGGGAGCAAGGTTGTTCTTGGAGCAGATAAGGTGGCATGCGCTTTTAACCCTGTGCTCAGTAGGTAGAGAAAGGCAGATCTCTGCAAGTTCAAGGACACCTTGATCTACATAGTGGGTTTTAGGACAGCTAGGTCTACATAGTAACACACAAACAAATAAATACTCTTTTCCTGATTGCCAAGTGGAAAGTAGTTTCAGAAACAATTAAGTTCAGCTGTACAAAGATGACAAGAGGGGTTTCTTCTCCATTGCGCGTGTCTTGGGAAAACTGTAGTCACACCAATGCAAAGAAGCCAGGGAGTAGAGCTGACTGTAGCTATTTTTCTGTTTCACTGTTTTAGTCATCAGATTGTTTACAACCAAAATAAGTTATGTGTTTCTTGGGGACATAAAAATTGTTGAAAGTGAGAAAAGCCCCAAACTACCAATTGTTGGAAGAATGGGTGAACTATACAGAGTCAGCCTTCTAGAGCTTGTCCAGGAACTCCAGGGGCCGAGGATGGGAGATGGAGGGAGTTCAAGGCCAGCCAGGACATTGGAGTCAGTCTAAGTCAGGAAAACAACCACTACCACCACAGAAACAACAAACAAATGAACAAACAAACAAAACCAATCAGCAGTCCTTCAACACACACACACACAAAAATCATTATGATAATTCTAGAACCTGGAGGCAGGAGGATCAGGAGTTCAAGGCCATCCTCAACTCTATCTGAAATTTGAGACCAGTCTGAACTACATGAGATCCTGTTTCAAAAAAAAAAAAAAAGGTAACATACTACATTTTACATTATATGTATTCTACCATGATTTAAATATATTTTTTTAGCAAACAGTTTGGTTTTATTCCTAGAAACTTTAAAATGTAAGATGCTACTAGTTTCAGGAAATTGAAGATTTATGAACATCATAAAGTAAAATGGTTTTTATTAATTTACTAGTCTTTTGGAATCAGGGCCTCATTGTATATCCCTGACTGGACTTGAACTTGCGGCAATGCCCCTGCCTCTGCCTCTAGAATGCTGGAATTTAAGTGTGTTTACAACCACACCCAGAAAGGTGGTTTTCTTTTTAAAAATTGCTTAGGCCGGGCAGTGGTGGCGCACGCCTTTAATCCCAGCACTTGGGAGGCAGAGGCAGGCGGATTTCTGAGTTCGAGGCCAGCCTGGTCTACAGAGAGAGTTCCAGGACAGCCAGGGCTACACAGAGAAACCCTGTCTCGAAAAACTAAAAAAAAAAAAAAATTGCTTAGTGTGTGCATGCGTGTGCATGTGATCATGTACGTGCATGTATGTGTGTGTGCATGCATACATGTGCTTGCTAGCCTGGGAGCTTCTGGGTGAAACTCTTATCTCTCCCTTCTCGCTTACACTGCAGGCATGCTGCTACATACAGCTCTTATTTATGTGGGTTCCTGAGATCAGACTCAGGCTATCAGACTTGGTGGGCAGCATCCTTACCTACTAAGGCATCTCACTGGCCATTCAGGATAGCCCATATAGCTGCCTGAAATACGGCAGAGGGTGTCACAGTGTCTGCTAGTTGTCTGGAGGGCTGGAGGGGCTGAGGACAAACAAAAGGCCCAATTCGGTTGGGTGTGTGACTTTGAGATAGTGAGGGATAAATGTCCATTTTTACATGCATCCAATAACGCTCGACACCTCACAGGACCCTCGCCCTGTCCCTTCATTGCTGTCTCTGGCTGAAAGAACCCAGAGGGTCCTAGCTTCATGTAGGTCACCATCCAGTCCACACTCTGCCAGTCTCGTGAGGCAAATTCTGAGACCGAGCATTCCTGGTATGGAGACAAGTTTCAGTTGGGCGATATTGATGGCTCTGAGACACTTTCCAGAGCGGTAGCTGTCCCCAGGCTGGAAGGCAGCTTTCCCTCTTTGCCACCTTGCTTAAAGCCATCTCAGACTGACCCTCTGCATGAGCTAAGTGTCATGGATGATCTGCAGTTTAAGATTTAAATAAATACATTAATAAATTAATAAATAAGTAATGCATATAAGAACGATTCATGGCCTGGCGGTGTGCCTCAGTGGTTAAGAGCACCCATTGCTTTTACAGAGGACCTAAGTTCAGTTCCCAGTACCTATGTTGGGTGACTCACAATTACCTGTAACTCCAGCTCCAAGAGATTCAATACCTCTGGTCTTCATGAAGACTCATGTATGCATACCTACATGTAGACACACATGCATACACATAATTAAAGATTAAAAATGTCACAAAATGGCTCCAGTTATTGGATGAGTGTGAGCAAACCATTTTGGGAACGCTAGTGAGCACAAGTGGCCACTAGATGGCTCTGCAGCTCTTTGTGGTGCCTTTGCCAACCGTCTTGGCGCAATGATTCCCAGGGGCCAAACCACAGACGAGAAGGGAGGAAATACAGAGCAATGTAGGACACTTAAAATAAAACAAAGCAATCTCCCCCCCTCAAAAAAACAAAAACAAAACTGAAGGCCCTGAATTGCAAAAGCAATCCTACATCCAGGGACCCGGTCCTATGCCCCCTCTTCTGACTGGTTACAGATGGGACGGTCGCTCATTCCTCAGCAAACATCTTGCTTGGCACAAATGATCTTAGGCGCACACCCTCTCTGCACCCCACTTTCTGTTTGTTTCAAACTTTATGAACCATGTTCTCTCAAATCCCGAGATCAGCGAGGTTAAGCTTTTTCCAAGAGAACCGAAAGGGGAAATGAGCACCTCTCTCAGGGGCAGGACTCTCCCACCTGGCCATGCTGGCTGGGGAACAGGCAGGCAGCCTGACACTGGCAGCCTGCCCCTGTGGGGTGTGGGGAGGAGAGATTCTGAAGTCTGAGGTCTGAATGAAGAAATCCAGGGACAGTGGGTTTTGAACAAGAGTCATGATGGAGGCCAAGGACAGGCCAGCGATGGGGTTCAAGGACCAAGATACCACGGCCAAGTTCTTGAGTCCCACTATCGCAAACTCCAAAGAGCCCCAGGAAAAGAGCCTGGCCCAGCATCTTACCTCCACCCGGAGGCTCAGGAGTTAAAGACTGTGGGAGGTGGGGTGGCAGTGAGGGGTTGGGGGTTGGGGGCATTGGGGGGTAGTAGGGCTATGGGGGTGGGGGAAATGACCCCCTCCCCAGTGCTTATTTCCCTTGCTTCTGGTACAGAATTAACAATGACACATACAGAGACACACCTTCACACAGTGCACCCCAACGCATGTAGGTCATGGGAATCAAGTTCAGGCTGTCAGGCTTAGCAGTACTGATCTAAGAATGATGTGTACTTCTGTAAGAGTGGCCATCAGTCAAGTGCAATCATGTTGTGCAGATGATTTACTATGTCTTTCCATTATGTAAGGTGGAAAGGAAACACCTCGCATCACACCGAACCTTTTCTGCCTTTTACACAGCATGATAACCATCCTTAGTGTGTGCACTAACTTGCATGTTCACTTGCACATATGTGGAGATGGGGCGGGGGGTTGACATCTAGTGGCTTCCTCAATTGTTTCCTTTATTTCTGAGACAGGGTCTCTCACTGAGCCTGACACTCACTAATTTGGTTGGGCTGACTGGGCCAGCAAGCCCCAGGAATCCAAGTGTGTCTGCATCATCCCAGTGCTGAGATAACACTGTGACCAGCTTTTCTCATGGATGTTGGGGGGTCCAAACTCAGGTCCCCATTTTTGCTTTATCAAATACAGTCACCTCTCTATCCCCCCAATATTTTGCTTTTTCGAGATTTATTATTATTTCCGCGTGCTCGCCATGGGTATCTGAGAGACTACAGAGCCCAGGAGGGTGTGTTGGATCCTCTGGAGCTGGGGTTACAGTAGGTTGTGAGCTACCCGTGGGTGCTGGGAACTGAATGTCTCTGGAAGAGCACTCCAGCCCCATTCTATTTTTTGTTTCTAAATCTGATGTACTTCATGTAAGTGGAATGAGATGGTATTCGTCTTTTTGTGGTTTACATTGTTCCACTGAGGACTATGCCCTCAAGCTTCATCCATGTGGTAATAACGACAGAGTATCGGGAAAATATGTTTTTTAGAGAGTCTCATATGTTTCAAGAAGGTACCCAAATGGATATTAGTCAGGGTTTCTGTTCTTGCATAAACATGACCAAGAAGCAAGTTGGGGAGGAAAGGGTTTATTCAGCTTACATTTCCACATTGCTGTTCATCACCAAAGGAAGTGAGGACTGGAACTCAAGCAGGAGCTGATGCAGAGGCCATGGAGGGATGTTACTTATTGACTTGCTTCCCCTGGCTTGCTCAGCTTGCTCTCTTATAGAACCCAAGACTACCAGCCCACAGATGGCACCACCCACAAGGGGCCCTCCTCACTTGATCGCTAATTGAAAAAACGCCTTATAGCTGGATCTCATGGAGGCGTTTCCTCAACTGAAGCTCCTTTCTCTATGATAACTCCAGCCTGTGTCAAGTTGACACACAAAAACAGCCCGTACAGATATGTAGCCAAGTATGACCTTGAATTTCGGATTCTCTTGCTATAGGCAAGAAGTACTTGGTTTATGTAGTGCCAGGGGCCAAAAGCAGGGTGTTATGCATGCTGGGCAAATGAGCTACATCCCCACATGCCTGAATTTCTTTCTTTTTGAAAGCTGGATAATTTCCAGCGTATGTATATGTCACATTTTCTTCATTGGTCTGTTCACAGACATAGTTGTTTCCACTTTCTGACTACTGTGAGTAACGCAGCAATGAACACACCTGTACAAAATCCAGGCTCTGGTTTAAAATTCATTGTGGGAGCCCTGGGGAGATAGCTCAGTCAGTAGAGAACTTGCCACAGAAACATGAGGACCTGCATTTGGATCCCCAGAACCTATGTAAAATGCAGGTATGTGTTAATTTCCAGATAGGGCTTGTCATCCAGCCTAGTTGAATATATGCATGCGAGGCTAATGAGAAACCTTGTATCAGAAAACAAGACAGAGAGTAACTGAGGAAGACACCAGAGGTGGGACTTTAGGACTCGTGGGCAAGGGGACCAGAGAAGAAGCAGAACCGCCCTGCTGGGGAAGTAGAAAGATCAGGCCTGAGACGTGCAGGACCGAGAGACAGACAACATGTAAGAGTTGGGATCGCGGCCCAGGAGGGCTGCAGGCTGGGGTGGCCAGGGTGGAGTATAGGCTTTAGTAAGTGATAATTCAGGAATATTAGAGGGGAGAGTGTGCTAGCTGCATGGAGGTTTGGGAGTGGCCCCGCCACTGAGATACTTAGGGCCTATTAAATATAAGGCTGTGTGTGTGTGTCTTCCTTTTTTATTTTTTTTAAAGATTTATTTATTTTATGTATATGAGTACACCATTACTCTCTTCAGACACACCAGAAGAGGGCATCAGATCCCATTACAGATGGTTGTGAGCCACCATGTGGTTGCTGGGAATTAAACTCAGGACCTCTGGAAGGGCAGTCAGTGCTCTTAACCACTGAGCCATCTCAGTCTTTCATTCGAGAATCCACAACATTGGGGCGGTAGCCAGGAACTCTGCTGCCGCTGGGTGCGTAGATGGGATTAATCAACTACAGCCACAGTGAGCCAAGTCATCCGTTTCTCTTCATAAACTGATACTCTCTGTAGTTTGACACTTACAGCGATGGAAAATGGACTGACATGGGTCCTTAAATTGGGAGTCTCTTGAGTTCAATTTTTCTGGATGGTTTTGCTCCACAAGGGAAGTTTTTAGAAGCAAGATGATAATCGCCCTTAACTAGCTATGTCATTCCATTGTGCCCCTTGGCGACGACAAGGCAGTCTATAGTACCTCAAGCCAGATCTAGTACGTACAGCTCCACAGTGCCCTGCTGGACACTGCAGTACGCGGGAGACACTTACACTAAAGGTCTATGCAATGGCACAGTCTTTTCCTTCATGTACTTCACAGCCTGCCTGCTTGCCTTCCTCCCTTCCGTCCTCTTTCCCACCTTTCTTTTTCAGGAGCAGGGATGGAACCCAGGGCCTTGTGCATGTTACACAAGTGCTCTCTACCACTGAGCCACGCTCCCCTACCCCCAGGCCCTGGCAGTTTTTCTTACCAGTTTCATTGTCAAAATCCTACTGTTGGGCTCTAGGCCTCAACTCATTCCTCAGGGACCCTGCTAAGGAGGCTGTGATATCTTAATACCAGTAATTCCTGAAGGTGCACAGGTAACAGGCGGCCAAGGCAGCCAGGTAAGGCAAGACTAAAGAAAGCCTGAGGTGGCATGAAATGCAGGGCACCTGTCAGGAAACCAGGGCTAGTGACCACTTCATCAGAGCCACAATGGTGCCCCGTCCTCTCCACCTCACGTCCCTGCATGAGCAATGGCGCCCCGTCCTCTCCACCTTCAGACAGCAAATGAAGCGAGAGAACGTCAATCATCTGAGAGCACATTTAAATCCGGACAGCCTGTATGTGTTGAAATAGCACAAGGTAGGAAGAGGGGGGAAGCTGAAGAAGTGGACATGGCTCAAAGGTTAAGAGCATGTGCAGCTCTTCTAGAGACCTGAGTTCAGTTCCTAGGACCAATGTTGGGCAGCTCACAACTGCCGGTTACTGCAGCTCCAGAGATTCTAAACCATCTCTTCTGGCCTCATTGGACACTGGCATACATGTGGCACGTGTGTGCGTGCGCGCGCGTGCACACACACACACATAAATAAATAAGTAAATAAATAAATAAATAAATAAAACAAATAAAAATTTTAAAAAGAAATATGCTGGGTCGTGATGGCACACACCTTTAATCCCAGCACTCGGAGGCAGAGGCAGGCGGATTTCTGAGTTCGAGGTCAGCCTGGTCTACAGAGTGAGTTCCAGGACAGCCAGAGCTACACAGAGAAACCCTGTCTTAAAAAACAAAACAAAAACAAACAAAACAGAAATATCACATAGTACCCTATAAGGAAGCTTACAATTTCTTTTGAGAATAAGCCGATTAATTCAGTACACCATGAAAACGTGAGCAGTCAGAAAAACTTTTCTATAGGTTCAAATTGTATGTGTCAATTCTAAAAAGACTTTTGTGTTTTTTAGAATGAGTCTGAATATGTAGTCCTGACCGGCTTGGAAATCACCATAAAGACCAGGCTGGCCTTGGATCCTGCCAAGCCTCTGCCTCTCAGGTGCTGGGATTGCAGGTGTAAGCCGCCATGCCTGATTTAAAAGTGTACTTCTTTCATTTATGTGTGTGTGTTCCTGTGTATAAATACAGGTGTGTACATGCCACAGCATGTATGTAGGTATGACTGTCAGCAGATATCTTTAGGGGGCTGGAGAAATGGCTTATATGTTAAGAGCACTGGCTGCTCTTCAGAAGGACCCAGATTCAATTCTTAACCCTTCCGAGCACCCACATGTTACTCCAGTCTCAGAGGATCTTATGCCCCTTCTGGCTTCCATGGGCACAACACGCACATGGAGTAAGTTGTGCCCATGGAGTAAAGACATACATTCAGACAAAACATTCATACATATAAAATAAAAATAAATAAAATCTCAAAAAAAAATCCCAAACTAACAACAACAACAAAAGGAGATGACAGGTGTCTTCCTCATTTTCCCACCTTGTCTGACCCTGGATCTCTGGTTTGTTCTTCGCTGTGCCCTCCGGGCCAGCTGGTCCACAAGTGACTCAGGACTTTATGTGGTGGTGTGGGGATTTGAACTCAGGTCCTCAGGTTTATGAGGCAAGTGCTTTACCATGGGAACCATCTTCTGAGCTCTTAAAAATGTTTTAAGAGACATGGAGGTGGTGGCAAATGCCACCAGAACTCGAGAGGTAGAGGCGGGAGGCCTATTGTCAGCTTGAGATCAGCCACAGTGGCACAGCAAGACCCTGTCTCGAAAAAAAAAAACAGTAAAGTAATTAATAGTTATAAATAAAAACAGATGACTCTAGTCCAGAAAAATCTATCAAATCAAATGTTGCCTTTTTCTAGGATGTTTACTTGTTATTTGTTTTGCTTGTTTGTTTACTGCAGGGTACCCTGGGGCTGGAGAGATGATTTAGCAGTTAAGAGCACATACTCCTCCCATAGAGGACTTGAATTCCCAGCACCCACATGAGGTAGTTCACCACTGCTTATAACAACTGCTCCAGGAGTTCGGGTCCCTCTGGTCCCTGAGGGAACCCACACTCATGTGAACATACTTACATACAGATAGATACACATACATGCACACAAATTAAAAAAAGACAGGCTATCCTGAAGCTTGGGCTAGCCTTGAATTTACTATGTAGCTGAGGCTGGCCTTGAACTCTTGACCCTCCTTGCCTTGTGCCTGGGCTGGCCTTGTACTCACACCCAAGCAGCCTCCCAAGCCTTCCACCTCAGCCTCCCAAGTAGCTGAGACAACAGGTGAGTGAGTGCCTCTGCATTTTGCATTGACTGATTGATGGATTGATCGATTGATGTGTGTCTCAGTTACTTTTCTATTGCTGTGAAGAGACACCACCACCAAGCCAGTTTTGAGAAAAACACATTTAATCTGTGGCTCATGGTTTTAGAAAGCCATAACCATCATGGGGGAAACGTGGCTGCAGGCAGCCCGGCATGGCTCTGATGCTATGACTGAGGGCTCATAACTTAACCCACTTCTGTGAGGCAGAGAAAGCGAGACACCAGGACCAGCATGGGCTTTTGAAACCTCAAGGTCCACCCCTATTGACACACTTCCTCCAAGGCCACACAGTCAATTTCTTCTCAAACAGTTTCACCAACTGGGGACCAGGCCTTCAAAGATATGAGCTGTGCTCATTCTTGTCACCACAGTGAGGTCCATGGCAGTAGAACCTTCAGATCTTCAGTTACTCGTTGCTCTGCGATCACTGTCACCACCCCAGGAAGTCCTTGTTCATTGTTCGTCTTTCCAGTGACCTTCTGATTGTTCTCAGTGTGGAGCAGTGTAGCATAGACTCGCAGACTCTGCTCGTCGACAGCTGCCTTCCCTCCCCTCCCCTCCCATAAGGTCATGTTTGCTTTTTAGTTGAGCTGAAATCCGACTGGCATGAAGGTAATCATTAGCTGGGTGTGGCGATCCACACACACCTGTGCACCACAGAGGCGGAGGTCTGAGAACCTCTAGCTCAAGGCTGTAGTCTGGGCTACAGGGTAGGAGCCTACCTATCTCAAAGAGACCCAGGGCTGGGGATGTAGTTCAGTGGTAGACCTAACACACACAAGGCCCTGGGTTTGATTTGCTAGTACCACAACCGCTACCAACAAACAAGCCCCTAAACAAACGAACAAACAACCTTACCATTTGAAAGTGTGCAGTTAATGGCATTTAGCTCACAGCGTTGGGTAGGCGGTGCCTTTGTCTTGCTTGAAAATGTCCATATACCTTTGCTAGGAAAGGTTTTTATAGGAGGCTCCAGGCTTGGACTGGACACTCGCAACAGACCTAACAGGTTCAGCTAGCACAGATTTTATCCAGAGTAGTCTCCTCTTTTTGGTTTCAGGGGATTGGGTAGCTAAACAGCTAGTAAGGCTGTAAACAAGTAACTAGTTGAGTAATAATTAGTTGGATGGTGGTAACCAGCTCATCTTCTTCTAAGCTCTGTTTCCCCCTCCCTTCCTCCTTCGCTCCTTCCTTTGCAGTCCTGGGGGTGGAACCCCCTTTTCAGAGCACTGGTTAGTGAGCTCTTCCCCACTAAGCCACACCCTCAGTTCCTATCACTTCCATTTTTTTCCCCCTATAAACTCGGTCAGATTGGGCTGTGGGTCACAATTCTCAGAACCTGTTTGGATTCCAGGATCTGCCCAGTTCACTTTGCTTCCTTTTGTGCTTCGCTCAGATCAACTCTACTGAAGTGAACTGGTGTAAACAGTTTCCTCTTTGGCACTCCCACAGGAGACACCCTACCAGTTGACCAGGCCTCCCCTTCACCCCTGCCCCAGCACCTAGTGTGCCCAACCCTGATCTCAGACTACCCTTTCCTTCTTATGGCCCACTGGGTTTTTATGATCTGGTAAAGACTACACAAAAAGAGAAGAAACGTTTAAGGTTTCAGGGCTCCCAGGAAAGAGAGTGAAACAAAAAACCTGAAATCGAGAAAAACTCAGCCAGGCTGTCCAGCCCAGAAGAAGCAGTAAAGTCAACTCCAGAAGCCGCTCTTCATCTTGGATGCAAGGCTCCTCCTGGCCCCAGGCTTAAAGGCTGCCCCTGGTGCTATCAACAGATGACGGCGATGTTTATTTTCTTATCAACCAAGTAAAAGTCAGAGGCCAGGTTGAAAGAGAAAAATCCCCACAGCTGCTATGGACATAAAGACCAAAGTAAATGTTAACATCCTGGAAACCCGCAGGAAAGGCCTCGGAAAATGCAGTCGTCTGTCAAACAGCACCGACCTGGAATTTATTTAAGCAATCATAGAGAACGTGCTGTCATCTCAGTTTTAGTTTTCTGATCTTGTGTTGTTTTAGGAGCTAGGGTCTCATAGGGTTAGAGCTGGCTGACTTGCTGTGTAGCAGAAGATGACTTTGAACTCATGATTCTCTTGATTCTATTTCTCAAGTCCCTGGAAGGTGTTTGTCATCACATTGGATTTCTTTCAGTGCCGGGGACTGAACCTAGGACTTTGTGGAGGCCAGTCTAGCATTCTACAACCGAGCCCAGCTCAAATCTCTCCCAGTGGTTCTCACCCTTCCTAATGCTGCGACCCTTTAACACAGTTCCTCATGTTGTAGTGACCCCCCCAGCCATAAAATTGTTTTCATTGCTACTTCATAACTGTAATTTTGCTACTGTTCTGAATCATAATATCTTACATGCAGGGTATCTGATATGCAACGCCCAAAGGGGTGAGACCCACAGGTTGAAACTGCACTAGCCCAGCCCTCTTCAGATCTAAAAGGAAGAAAGGGAAAATAAAAGACAGAAGGAAATTGTTTGGGTCTGGAAAGATAGTTCAATTGAAACTTGAATTCAGTCCACAGAACTCATGTGCAAATGCCTGGCGCTGTGCTGAGGCCTGAGGAAGGAATCACTGAGCTTCCCAGGAGGACCGCACTGACCTTTCTCCTGAAACTACCACGATGCCGCTTTGAGTGTGTGTGTGTGTGTGTGCGCGCGTATGTACATGATGTCGATATGTCTGGGTATATCCATGTGTGTGGTGTCTGCTCGTATGTATTCCTGCCGCCATGTGTGCATGTGTGGAGGGCAAAGGTCAGGCATAGCTGTCTTCTACTATGTTCTACTGTTCTCTATGCTGTATTTTTTTCTTTTTTTTTTGTTTTGTTTTTCGAGACAGGGTTTCTCTGTGTAGCCCTGGCTGTCCTGGAACTCACTTTGTAGACCAGGCTGGCCTCAAACTCAGAACTCCTCCTGCCTCTGCCTCCCAAGTGCTGGGATTAAAGGCGTGTGCCACCATCGCCCGGCTGTATTTTTTTCAAAACAGATTTATTTATCTATTTTATGTATATGAGTACACTGTAGCTGTCTTCAGACACTCCAGAAGAGGGCATCAGATCTCATCACAGATGGTTGTGAGCCACCATGTGGTTGCTGGGAATTGAACTCAGGACCTTTGGAAGAGCAGTCAGTGCTCTTAACCGCTGAGCCATCTCTCCAGCCCCTCTGTGCTGTATTTTTGAGGTAGGGTTTCTCACTGAATCTGGCAGCATTTCTGCTAGACTGGCTAGCTACTGAGCCCCTGATCCCTGTCTGTACTCTCCAGCACTTGGCGTTACAGACACGTGCAGTCACACCCAGCTTTTATTTGACGGCTAGGAATCCAAATGCAGGTCCTCGTGCTTACAAAGCAAGCTCCTTATCCACAGAACTATCTCCCCAGCCCACAGTGACAAATTTTAAAAATATTTGTTTTTTTAAATTTATGAATATGGTGTTAAATTTATGAATATGAATATAATGTACCATGTGCATTCAGTACACAAGGAGACGAGAAGATGGTGTCAGATCCCCAGGAACTGAAGTTACACATAGTTGAGAGCTGCCTTGTGGATGCTGGGAATTGAACCTGGGTCCTCTCAAAGAGTGGACAGTGCTCTTAACCATTGAGCCATCTCTTCAACCTCAAAATGCCAATTTTTAAAATTATATTTTTATTGCTTTGGGGGGCATGTGTATCGCTTGTGTGTGGAGGTCAGAGGGCACACTCCAGGCCTCAGGTCTCTCCTTTTATCATGTGGGTTTGGGAATTGAATTCAGGTTGTGAGGCTTGGCAGATGCACCTGCTGAGCCATCTCACCAGCCCACAATGGCATCATATATAATATTTTTTTGGCATCATATATAATATTTTTTTGGCATCATATATAATATTTTTTGGCATCATATATAATATTTTTTTGGCATCATTTTAGAAATGCTTCTTCAACATATACTTTTTTCCCTTGGGCTGGGGAGATGACTCAGCATTCAAGTGTGAAGACTTGAATTTGCATCTCAGAACCTACATAAGCAGGACACAGTAACTCAGGACTGTGGCCCCAGTGTGGCTGTGCAGAAATGGGGTGGGAGGCAGAGATAAGGGTCAGCTAGCAGTGTCAGGTCAGCTGTGCGGCAGTGAGTCAAAGACCCCATTTCCAGCAATGTGGAGGGGAAGGGCCGACACCCAAAGTTGTCTTCTGACCACCACACACGGGTGCCTGTACACACACACACATACACCATGCACACACACTCACACAGGAGATTGTTTTAAAAAGAAAAGATGCTGTTGTCTTGTGTTTTGGTATTGAAGTGTGAGTGGTTTTGTTGTTGTTGATGTTGGGTTTTTTTGGGGGGGGGGTTGCCATTTAAATTTGACCTTTTGTGTCTTGCTCGCTCTGTCCAAGTCACGCAGGGTTGAAGGTGCTGCCACCTATGCCTCCAATGCAGTCTGGAGGACCTAGAAGAAAACTGCTTAAGCTTCTCCTGAACCCCTGTGTGCAGGGGAGGGCTGACCAAGGGTCTCAGGCGTCCCTCCATGTTCCCCCTCAGTGCCTTTGCCACCAGCTGGGAAGCAAATGAGGCTTGAAAAGGTGTGGGGGAGAAAGGGAACCAGAGTGTCTCACTGCCTGTTGCCAGAGAGCCAGGACCAGAGCCAGTGGGACAGATACCTAGACCGGCTGAGATTAATCCTAGGGAATTGGTTTAGGCAACTTCTCATGGAGCCACCGAGTCTGGAGGGCAGGGATGGCCCAGCAAGCTAGAGTGGACCCTGGGTGGATGTCCGGCTCCTTCCCCCTCCCTCATCCTCTGCCCCGTCTCCTCTGCCCCATCCTTTCCATCCTCTCCCTCCCCTTCCTTCCACTTTGCCTCATCTTCATCCTTTCCTCCCCCCTCCTCATCCTTACCTCAGTTCTACCCCCAGAAAAAGGCCTTTCCTGGCCGGCAGAAGTCTGCTCAGTTCGCCCGCTCTGCTTGAGTCGACTGATTGTAGATGGGGCCACGTCCACAAGACCATTCATAGCCACAGCACCTAATCTACGTTAGTGTTCAGCGGACAGTCTTACACATGGCCAGGTTGGACCTCAGAATGTCACAGGAGGAGTTGTGGGATCCGCTTGACATTATCTGAATATGCATTCTACACAAACGGAAGTCAGCCTCCTCCGTGGTTCTTGCTGTGAGTGCACCTCTGTGGCAGGCACTGAAGTCTCAGGGCAGGTTCCTGACTCTCTTGCTCCGTGTCACCATCCAGTGAGGATCCTCCTGGACTTGTGTGTCTGTGTGCCATGTGCATGCAGTGTCTGCGGAGACCAGAAGAGGGCGACAGACTTCTTGGGACTGGAATTACAGAGGCGTGTGAGTGCTGGGAATCTAATCTGAGCCTGGGTCCTCTAGAAGGGCAGCAGTGCTCTTAACTGCTGCAGCTCTTTTTATTTTTATTTTATTTTAAAGGCGGGGGAGAGTAGTCTGATGGGTTATGAGGCCCGCGAGGTGCCTCACCTCAGCCATTGAACTTGCGCTGCTGGAGGAGAGTCTGTTCCAAGCTCCAGAGAGAGAGGCATCCGCCCACTCGGGGCTTCTCCGGCCCAGTCTGCCCATGCATAGAGCCCTGCTCTCTGGGAACTCGCCTCCCGCTCGCTCGGGGAGAGCCCGGTTAGGGCCGCGGGAGGCCCCAGTCTCAGACCTTCCCAGGGGCGGAAGAGTGACGAGTACTCTGCGCGTGGCTCCGCTGATGAGCTTCCTCCGCCCAACTGCTGCAGCTCTTTCCAGCCTGGACTGTGTACTCTTTAAGACAAGTCCACAAGTGTAGCAGAGGTTAGCTCCTCATGCCAGGCACTCAGCAAACATTTAAAGAAATAGAAGATTTTTTAAAAAAGATTTATTTATTTTATGTATGTGAGTACACTGTAGCTGTCCTCAGACACACCAGAAGAGGGCATCGGATTCCATTACAGATGGTTGTGAGCCACCATGTGGTTGCTGGGAATTGAACTCAGGACCTCTGGAAGAGCCGTCAGTGCTCTTAACTGCTAAGCCATCTCTCCAGCCCCAGAAGACCTTTTAAGTAGGGACACAGAACTAGGGATTAGACCTGAGGCCTCATTCCTGCTCTACTTCTAAGCTACACCTCAGCCCTTGAAATCACTGATAACTCTTATGGTGGACTGAGTGTCCACTAAGACCTGTTCCCAAACAAAGTTTCAGCTTCTTACTGTTGCTTTGAAACAGGTCTCAAGGAAATCTGACTGAGATTCAATTCAACTATAAAGCCAAGGATAACCTTGAATTGAATTTATAATCCTCGTGCCTCTACCTCCCACATGTTGGGATTACAGGTGTTTGCCATAACACTTGGCTTTTTTTTTTTAACCTTGAGATAGGGCTACTTTGGCCTAGAACTCAGTATGTAGCCCAGATGGTCTTGAACTCATAGTGTTCCTCCTGCCTCAGCCTCCCAGAAAAAAAGGATGGGGAGGGGAAAATAAAAAGAAAAGACCTTGTGTGACAAGGTAGTATATTCTAGAATTCTATGAGTACTTTGAACTCTACTTGCCAGCCCCAGGGAAGTCTTTCTGTCAGTCCCTGACAAGAAAACAGAAGCTGTGGAAAGCTGTGACAACCTTGGGTCACAGTGTGTAGGGCCCACATACTAGTGCTTGAACCCAGCCACTAGATTCCACTGTATCTAATGATCGCTGCTCACACTGGTCCTGGCTTCTGTAGCCGGAGAATGCACCTATTAACCAGCTGGCTCCCTCCACGCTAGAGATGAGCCGCACATAGGAGTGTTTGTTGGTGTTTGTAGGGGCAGAGCTCAGGTAGAGTGCTTGCCTAGCCTGCTGGAAGCACTGGGTTTGATTCTCAACACCGCTTCCACCAGGGTGGTGATGGGTCCTGTAATCCCAGCACTGGGGAGGAACAGTTGGAGGATCAGAAGTTTAAGGTCATCCTCTCAGCTAAAGAGTCCAGCCTGGGCTACATAAGAACCCTTGTTTTTAGCAGCTCCGGATCCTCATGCGCTCTCAGACCTTGAGCCCCTTTTCTTGGTCAGCTCTCCAGGGCAGACCAGGCCTGAGAGCCAGTGAGCCCTTCGGTGGCCTCCATATGCGTTTGCCCAGCTGGGTGTGGGCCCCCTGGCTCTGGACTTTTGTTTACTCCGCAAATGTCACCTGGGCTCCACCAGTCTATATCTGCCACCAAAAGATGGGAGCAAAGATGGAAAGGCGCATTCTCTGGCCTGTTTGAAACACCCTCATTCAGTTTTCAGTGTCTTTACTATGGAGCAAAGCAGAGGCTGTTTAATAAGCAACAAAGTAGCCAGTGATAGACCTCCTGCCTGCTGAGCAGGTGTGGGACCGGGGTCGGCTCCATCCCTAGAACCAAAAGCAGAGGTCATTGGAGAAGTGTTGCCACCAAAGAGCAGTAGGACCTGCCCTACTTCCTTCCGTGCCTGTGTAACCTGCAGGACTCTACACAAAACCTGCAGCTGCCGGGAACCAGGTTTGAATCCCCATTCCTTCTCAGACAGCTGGGGTGGCTGTGTTTAACCTCTCGGAATCTCATCTTTCTCCTTTGACAGGCATAGTCCGGGCTGGCAAAGCACCTCAGGTACAGGACATTTGTCTAGCCTGTGCATAACTTGGGCTTGCAGGAATAACAGGAAACGAGAATGGCAAGTGCTCACAGTGCTTGGCTTGTGTCCGTATTTCTTGGCCATTGTGCCTACTAGTGATTTATTTTGCACAGCCTCCTGCACGCCTCTGTGTAAATAAAGACGCTTTAGAGTAAAGTGAGCAGAAATGACGCTTCGTGTTCTTTGTTCCTCTTCTTCCTGGAAACGGCTTCCAAGAACTTCTAGCCACGAGAAGAGAGCAAACAAGGGAGATATTAATCTATAAAAACAACAACACATTCCCCCTTTCTCCCGCAGCTGGGCACAAGTCCACTCACCAGTAACTCTACCCCTGATCAATGTACAACCAAAGCTTCCTGTTCTGACCTGTAAACAAAGCCCCTTACTGGAAGCCAGGCTTCCAGGCCTCAGGATTTCGTCAACTGCTCACTCTCCCAGGAGAACCAGCGACACCTGGCAAGCTTGAAGCCAAGTCCAGAAGGCAAGGTGCACACTTCAAGATCTGCAGGCCGCTTCCTTTTGAGTTTCTAAAGCCAAGTGTCTCCAACATTTCAAGATACCTGTCCCATTGCCAAGTCAAACGAGGCTTGAAAAGAAAACAGGAGACTAAATGTCAGTAGCCTCATTGTACAAAGCGAAGGGGCAGAAGAGGGGGTGGGGGCTGGCATCCCTCAGAGTCTGGGGAGTACCCGGGCCTTGCCCAACCCCAAAGGCTAGAAACACTCACGGGAGGGGGGTGGGAAGATGAGGAACTGGAGGCCAAAGGAAGAGGTGAGGAAGACTCTCTCACTCTTACCTCTCTTTATTTGTTCATTAATTATTTATTTTTTGAGATAAGATCCCGTGGTCCAGGCCAACCTCAAACCATGTAGTGGCAGCTGTCATCCGACTTCTGATCCACCTGACTCCATCTTCCATGTATTCCCTGTAGGCGTGGCCCTGCCCTTGGCTACTTACCCACTTTAAACAGTTTCTGAGAGACGGGGAAGCCGGGCCATGGTGCCATGCCCTCCTTGTAAGCCTAGAGCTGTAGCGCTGAGGCAGGGGGCTTATGAGTTCCAGGTGAGCCACGGCTGCTTAGTGGTTTCAAGTCCATCTTGGGCTGCAGAGCAAGACCCTCCCTACTCCTGTCTCTGTCTATATTCTGGCCTGTCTATCTAGGATTGGAATCTTGAGTAGTCTGTGACATCAGGGAAAGGGTCATACACAAAGAATTAAAATACACGGAGAAGGGATCTTCTCCTGTTCCCTTGGGGACAGTGGCAGGTGTCAGGGTTTGCACCTGTCATTCTGTCAGTTTCAGGTCACTTTTAGCACCAGATGAACATTACTTCCTTCTCGAGAATTGCCTCGGGTGCCAGATGGCATCGAGCTTCCTGAGCAAGGAGAAGCAGGGCAGGAGGAAACAACAAGCCAAGTCCTATGCAAACCCCTACCCATCCTTCAAAGCCTATTCGAACATGTCCTTCTTTATGAACCCTTCCTTGAGGGCCTGGGGATCAGACCTTGTTCCTAGTCTTTACCAGGGGCCTTTTACAATTGGCTTGCAGGGAAACTGGGCATAGTGTTCACACAGTTGTGAAGTTGTGATCCCAGTTACTCTGGAGGCTGAGGCAGGAGGATCACAAGTTCAAAGGGTACCTGGACCACAGAGTGAGTCCAAGGTCAGTCTAGGCAGCTTAGCTGAGATACTTTCCTGAAAAATGTGTGTTCCTATTGTATGTGTGTGTGTGTATTGGTGGTGTGTATATGTGTATATGTGTGTTGGTGTTATGTGGTATGTTGTGTGTTCATATTGTCAGTATGTGTGTTTGTGTTCTGTGTGTTGGTATTGTGGGGGTGAGGGTGGGGGTTGTGTGTGTGTTGGTATGTATGTGTTGGTGTTGTATGTGTGTGTTGATATGTGTATATGTTGTTGTTGTTGTTGTTGGTGGTGGTGGTGTATATGTGTGTGTGTGTGTGTGTATGTGTGTAGCAGGTGTGTATCTCAGTGGTAGAGTATTTGCATAGCACGCATCACAAATTCTCAATACAGAAAAAACAAACCAGGTGCGACTTCAGCTGTTTCCTTACTGCTGGAAGGAAAAGAGGTCGTAGCCTACCCTCGCTGCTGAGGGAGGTGACCACTGCACAGGCAGCAGGGAGGACTCTGAATGAGGGGTGGGGATACTGGGAAATTCTCACTGATGTCTTCACTAGCTGCCTGGCCCAGGTCTAAGGCTCTGAGGTCAAGTTGGGTTGTTCCAAACCACTGCCCGTGTGACCCGGTGCTGAGGAAGCTAAGGCCACCTGTAAGCGGGTGACCCCACAGAGGGTGTTCCAGTTGTGGTCACCCTTTTTTATTTGCTCGTTCACAAGCATCTCTACCCCCAGTTTCAGGCAATCTGACACGTTTTCTGACCTCAGGCTCCTGCATATCCTTGGTGCACATGCATACAAACGGGCACACAAATAATGCTTAAAAAAATAAAGAGGCAGGGTCAGGAACTGGGGTATCTCACTTGCTGGTGGTATTGTTTTAGTGCATGTAGACCAGAGTTGGGTACTCTTCTAGTGGTAGAGCAAGCTTGTAATTTCAGCACACAGGAGGCAGAGGCAGGAGGATCAGAAACTCAAGTACACTGTACCTTCAAGGTCAGCTAGGGTTACGTGAGACCATCTCAAAAGGCAGGGGAAGAAGATAGCTTAGTCAATAAAATGTTTGCCATACAAGCACCTATGAAGAAAAGCTGGGCGTGCTGGCACAAACTTGTAATCCCAGGGCTGGGGAGGCAGAGACAGGCAGAACCCTAGGGCTCTCTGGCTAGTCAGCCTGGTCCAGGGGTCAGGCTCAAGTCCCAGTGAGAGACCTTATCTCAAAAAGCAGGGGTAGGGGTGTCCTGGAGAACTGGCTCAGTGGTTAGGAGCGCTGGTTGTTCTTTCAGAGGTCCCAGATGGATTCCCAGCACCCACATGGCAGCTCACAACTGTCTGCATTTCTGGATCCATGGACACTGTGTGTACATGGCACACAGATGTACGTGTGGGCAAAACATCAATACACATAAAAATAAATGGATGAATAAAAATTTTTTTGAAAGACTTGCCTATGGAATATTCCCTCAGCCTTCTGGGAAGTGCTGTATTTCTTGGCTACTATCTCCAGGATAGATATCCGGAAGCACAGAGGCTTATTGGAAGAGCAGAATGGTCTGCCCTGGAAGTACCAGGCCCCCCGATTCTTTGGCCCCTGGCCAAGATCTAGAAAGAAAGAGGAAACCAAATATTGAAAGAGGGAGGAAAGACTGGGCTTGCTGGAAGCCAGAGGAGAGGGGGAATGCCTACTGGCAGCCAGTGGGTGAGCTGCTGTTGGTAATAACAGTAATTAGCATTATCCCATGCTTTCTCTGACACACTCTGGGCTAAAGCATTCTCTTATGCAATCTCATTTTAGAGACAAGGAAACAGAGGCTCTGGGAGATTAAGCAACTCGCCCAGGCTTACTCAATCGGTATATGTGGGAGGCCTGACAACCCACCCTGTTTCCAGTTCATAAGCCAACGCCCCAACAGTTCATAAGCGACTGCTCCTGGGACTGGAGTGTGAGTGGTTTCTCTCCCAGTACCCTGTGAAGTAAATGCAATTCTTCCTCCAGGCCCAAAGGTTTTCTCTCTTCTCCTATCTCCTTTATTCACCAAACCAGAGTTTGTTATTGTTGTTGTTTGCAAAGTTTAGAGTGTCCCTAGAACATTCTCAGGAAGTATAGACTCTAGTGAGACCCTGACATCAGGCAAACCTACAGCGTTTTTGTCTTTGAAGGTGAACTTGATGACTCAAGTCTAGCTGTTCACATAAAAACTGATTTTTGGAACCAATCTCAAAACGCCCCACCGAGGCCATCAGAACCAGCACTGAGACTGGAGACCACCGGTGGCTCATGCCTGTGCATGGAGATGACAGCAGGACAGACTGGAGAGCAGAGGGAGAGGCTGGGTCAACAGGCAAAGTAGGACCCTGGAACAAAAAGAGGACGTTGAGAGAGAACACTTGCTCAAGTCGACCTCAAGCCTAGCTCAGTGAGTAGCAGTGTCCTGTTGGCTTTTAGTTTAAGACAAGAGGATCAAAACAATGTAGGTTAATACCAGGGAAATGGAGGCTGAACAAGAAGGTTTGCTAAACATAAGCATTTAACACTCCAAGACCCTGTCTCAAAAACTTAAACCACTGCCGGGGTGCCAGGCAGCACATACCCTCAATTCTAGCCCTTGGGAAGCAAAGGAAGTAGTTTGAGGCCAATCTGTCTTCATAGTGAGTTCTAGGACAGTCTACACAGTAAAACCTTGTCTCAAGTAAAATAAGATAAAATAAAGTAAAATAACAATATGTAAAAAGCTATTATTCTGCCGGGCAGTGGTGGTACATGCCTTTAATCCCAGCACTCGGGAGACAGAGGCAGGTAGATCTGAGTTTGAGGCCAGTCGAGTCAACAGAATGAGTTCCAGGACAGCCAGGACTACACAAGAGAAATCCTGTCTCAAAACAAACAAACAAACAAACAAAAATATGATTTCCTCTTTCTAATGTGTTTGAATGAGTCTACTCTCAATTTCTTCCCTTCCAGTTCCTCCCCTGTCCCACTGCAATAGTTTGAATGAGAATGGCTCTCATGGGTTCATATATTTGAATGCTTGGTCCCTGGTTGGTGGAACTGTTTAGGAAGGATGAGAAGGTGTAGACTTGTGGAGGAAGGGTGTCCCTGGGGGCAGGCTTTGAAGTTTTAACAGCCTTTTCAGATTCCAAGTCTCTCTCTCTCTCTCTCTCTCTCTCTGCCTCTTGGTTGTGGATCGAGATGTGAGCCCTCAGCTACTGCTCTGAGTCATGCCTGCAGGCCTGCTACCATGCTCCCTGCCACG
Organism: Tokudaia tokunoshimensis; assembly: GCA_036184795.1. NCBI lineage: Eukaryota > Metazoa > Chordata > Mammalia > Rodentia > Muridae > Tokudaia > Tokudaia tokunoshimensis. The sequence continues at coordinate 75,892,015 of BTHU01000014.1, forward strand.
ATGGTCATGGACGCCAACCCTTTGAAACGGTAAGCAGGCCACCGTGAGCTCTTTCTATATAAGGGTTGCCTTGGTCATGGTATTTTGTCATGGCAATAGGAAAGTAACCAAGACACCCACCACCACTGTCACCTCCAATTTCATGTGTTCTTTCTTTTGTCTTTAGTACCACTGAGTGTACTTGGTGCTGCCAGTAAGTGTCTGAGCATAGGGTCATCTACTGGAGTGTGGGGTAGCCGCTCAGGGGTTGTAGCCCAGGGGAAAATGGTCTCTTCCTTTCCCAGTAGCTCCTCAGCTAGGGGTGGGACCTCGCATCCATTTTATGCCCCAAGGTGGGATTTTGTCTGTCTTGATTGTGCGCTCAGTCACAGCGAGCTCTTATGTGCACCTGCCCGGTTCTATCCCCGTGGTCGGACACAGCCTCTGGTTCCCACAGCCTTTCCACCCCTTCTTCCAAGACGATCCCTGAGTCTTGGGGGGACAGCGTGTAGACATCCCATTTAGGGCTGAGTACTCTGGACTCTCTTATCCTCTGCATGTGAGCCAGTTGTAGGTCTTTGTGTTAATTCACATGTATTACAAACAGGAGTGTCTCTGTGGAAGGTTGAGCTATGCACAAATCCATGGGTACAAGGATTAGTCTTTTGGAGTCAATTTAATACTATGTCCAAGCCGGGCGGTGGTGGCGCACGCCTTTAATCCCAGCACTTGGGAGGCAGAGGCAGGTGGATTTCTGAGTTCGAGGCCAGCCTGGTCTACAGAGCGAGTTCCAGGACAGCCAGGGCTATACAGAGAAACCCTGTCTCGAAAAACCAAAAAAAAAAAAAAAAAAAAAAAATACTATGTCCAGTTAGCAGAATAATGGAGGTAGGTTCTCCCCAGGGCCTATGACCTCTCTAGCCACAGACTCTTTGTCCCAATATCAGCATCAGCCACGGCTTCCTTTTTGTGGAGTGGATTTTACATTCAATCAGAAAGCAGTTGGGGACTCTCATAACGTTTCATCACTGGGCATAGCTTGCCGGGCTGGCGGCTGTTGAAGTTTGCAGGGTTTCCAGCTGCATTCGATTGGTGATTATCTTCTCCAGCAGTGTACACCTTCCAGTGCCGTGAAAACTAGCCAGGAGAGGTGGAACTTCCAGACCATTACCGACTTGATTTCTCCAGAGATGGGTTTCTCTGGAACTCTCTATAGACCAGCTGGCCTTGAGCTCAGAGATTCATCTACCTCTGCCTCCCAAGTGCTGGAATTAAAGGTGCTCCCAAGTGCTGCCAGGCCTGACTTACATTTTTTATGTGTGTGTATTTGTCTCTGTGCGTATATGTGTGTGTTTGTATGTATGTGTCTCTGTGCATATGTTTGTATGTGTGTCTGTGTATATACATGTGTGTCTGTGTATATGTGTGTTTGTGTGTGTATGTGTGTTTGTGTGTATGTGTATGTGTCTGTGAGTGTGTGTGTGTGCATATGTATATGTCTATCTGTCTGTGTGTATGTATGTGTTTGTGTACTTGTGTGTCTGTGTGTATATGCATGTGTATGTATGTGTATGTGTGTCTGTGAGTGCGTGTGTATATGTATGTGTGTGTCTGTCTCTGTGTGTATATGTGTGTGTCTGTATGTATATGTGTATGTGTTTGTGTGTGTGTCTCTGTGTGTGTGTCTGTGTCTGTGAGTGTGTGTGTGTGCACACATTATGTGGAATCCACAGGATAGCTAACTTGCTGAGGTTGCTTCTGTCCTCCCATATCCGGGTGGTTATGGAACTGAAATCCTAAGGCTCGGTGGAGTCCCTGCTCTCTCACACACACACACACACACACACACACACACACACACACACACACCCCACGCCCTCTGCTGCTGTTAGCCGGCTTCTCTCTATTTAGCTCTCACAGCTTCCTGTGTGTGTGTGTAGGGGGGTGGGGTGGCCAAATAAAAGATCTTAAAATTAAATCAGATTTATTCACTCATCTGTATCTTTTCTACAGGTGTGTATGTGCTTTGTCCCTCAAAGTTCAGAAGAGGATATTAGATCCCTTGATTCTGAAGTTACAGGTGAGATGGTTGTGAGCCACCACTGGGTGTGGGAATCCAACCTGGGCTCTCTGCAAGAGCAACAAGTGCTCTCAACCACTGCACTGCCTCACTAGGGTTTTTTGGGTAAAATTTAAATGATATCAGAATAAAAGATTTAAGAAATTTCAATGCCAGTGGAGTGATTTCATTTCTTCTCAGTGATGAAGGGGTCATGCTGGTTAAACTTCTTTCAAGCAAGATAAAACTGGTTCCCCTTGATGCTTTTGAACATTAGTCCAGAAGACTTGGGGACAATGGATAGCTAAAATAAAATCTGAAGTCCGGTCCAGGATGCACTCCAGAGGAAGAGGCAAGGGGATCTCTCTCTGAGTCTGAGGCCAGCCTGGTCTACAGATCGAGTTCCAGGACAGCCAGAGCTGCACAGAAAAATCCTGCCTCGAAAAATTAAAAAAACAAAACAAAAAATAGCCGAAAAACAAACAAACAAACTGGAATAACCCTCTGCCTCTCCTTCAGCAAACCACTACCGGCAACCCTCTGCCTCTCACTGAGTGGACACCTTTGTTCAGCCAAATGAATCTTTTCCTCTGATTGTCCTCTTCCAGGCCTTGTGTAATCGACCGGGCAAACCGACTGGACTGCCACGCTCTGCAAACCCAACCTCCCACAGGAGGGTTGAACTTCTTGGAACCCTTAAAAATCCCAGTGAACTTCAGGAAGTAATGCACGCAACTCTCTTCCAGAAAGAGGTCAATGGTCGCAGAATGGAAGGAAACACCACTATGACCCCAGGACTTCCTGCCCACACACTCGGCAACATCTCAAAGTTCAAACAGCTCACGAACTGACATCCGGCTGACAGATGGGGAGTGTGGCTTGGCTGGTAGAGTGCTTGCCTACCTTGGGAGAGGCCCTGGCTTCTATCTCTAACCCCGCAAAGAAAAAAGATTAATCAAATGAAACGAAAATAAAGCAGACTTTAAAAAAGAAAAGAAGAAATCGCTTTCCCTGGGGTCTAGTTCTGTTGTCCCTGTTCCCTCCCCCACTCCCCTCTGCACCCGTGACTGAAAGTCAAAAAACTTCAATGCAACTGGTCAAACCTAGATTGCCTGCAGAGATATCACATGTTTTCCTAAAGCCATCAAACAAGAATTATGAACAACAAACAAATGTGCAAATGTGCTTACTGGAGACCAGAATGTCTCTTACCTATTAGCATTCTTCTCTTACACCCCTACCCCCCATCTAAACAGTTTCACCTCAAAAACCAATTTCTTTATTATTTGGTTAAAAAAAGAAACAAAACAAAGGGGCTGGAGAGATGGCTCAGTGGTTAAGAGCACTGACTGCTCTTACAAAGGTCTTGAGTTCAAATCCCAGCAACCACATGGTGGCTCACAACCATCTGTAATGAGATCTGAAGCTCTCTTCTGGTGTGTCTGAAGGCAGTTACAGTGTATTCACATATAATAAATAAATAAATCTTAAAAAAAAAACCCAAAACCCAAAAATACCCTTGGACTATCAAGATGGCTCAGTGACTATATGTGCTTGTCCCCAAGCCTGATGACCTACGTTCAATTTCCTGACCTATGGGGGGGGAGGGAGAAGTGACCCATCTGCAGGTTGTCCTTTGACCTCCACACTCACACTTGGCATATGTAGAAAAACATGACACGCGCACGCGCGCGCGCACACACACACACACACACACACAACTAAAGTAAATGTGATACATTTTTAGAAGAAGGATATTCTCCAAGAAAAGATAAACCCCAAGCTAACACATTTTACTAATTTTTTTATTTTCTGAGACAGGGTTTCACTATGTGGCTCTGACTGTCCTGAACTCACTCTATAGACCAGACTGGCCTCGAACTCAGAGATCTGCCAGCCTCTTCCTTCCGAGTGCTGGGATTAATGGTGTGCACCCCCACCGCCTGGCTTTACCTATCTTTTAAACCTTACTTAATTTCAAGTGTTTCTTACTCTTTCAACCTTGTAAGTTACACTGTTTGAAAATGTAACTTAGAAAATGTATATGTAGCCACTATAAACACAATTAAGCCTATTTTTCCCCTGTACCTAGCTGGCACTTTTTGCAAGATTAACATTCAAATTTTATTTCACAAGAGAAATGAATTTTATATAAGAATTTGTTCTTCATCCTTTGCTGGATTGTTTAAGAAAGTGTGGATATTTTTCTTCTTTCTCCCTCCCTCCCTCCCCGCAAGGGTCTTGCTATGTAATTTAGGCTAGCCTCAGACTTGAGGAAATCCTCCTGCTTCAGACTCCTAAGTGCGAGGATTACATCTACCCACCTTTTATTTAAGAGTTTTAATTTGGGGGCCAGTGAGATGACTCAGGGTAAAGGCACTTGCCCCATGCCTGATCTGGGTTCGCTCCTTGGGACCCTCTGTCTGGAATGGGAGAGCGGATGACTACAAGTTCTCCTCTGACCTCTACAGGAGTGTAAAGGTGTAGCCACATGCACACCTGTGTGCACGGTCACACACACACACAGAATAAATGGCTCTAAGTGTTGAAAACTTCCAAGTTTTCTTTGTGAGACTATAAAATGTCACCCCAGACATTCAACTTCTTCTCAACATTCCTCTGGCTTTGGACAGGTTCTTATTTTTGAAGCCCAGGCTGGCCTTGAACTTAATCTTTCTACCTTGGCTTCCTAAGTGCTAGGCTCAGTGGTACACACCACTAAGTCCAGTCTTTTTCATCTTTTTTTTTTTTTTTTGGTTTTTCGAGACAGGGTTTCTCTGTGTAGCCCTGACTGTCCTGGAACTCACTCTGTAGACCAGGCTGGCCTCGAACTCAGAAATCCGCCTGCCTCTGCCTCCCAAGTGCTGGGATTAAAGGCGTGCGCCACCACCGCCCGGCAGTCTTTTTCATCTTACTTGGTGTGTTTGGGTTAGTCCTCGGTGTGGTGGGGTTTTTTTGTTTCCTTGTTTTGTTTATTTCTTTGTTTGCTTGTTGCCAAAATTGTGGCATTACCACAAGCAAAGTGCGCATGAAAATTGTGGTACCAAGCATGATGAATTCTATGCCCATTCTTCAGAACAATTTCTACACCTGGTTAGCTGATTGTCAGGCAGATAGATGTGGGCACGAACCAGAGGCCGCCCCACCTTCAGAGTGCTTATAGTCTGCTCTGGAGATGCAGACAGGCCAGTCAGAGCCGCAGGAGCAGCAGGGACAGTCTGGAGGGATGCTTGGCTTGAGTTCAGGGCAGTTCGTCTTGGGGCGGGTGGGGGAGCTGTGGATTTTGTAAAGACCCTAGACATGCTGCTAAATACCTTGTGAGGCACAAAACACAGGATGACCCCCACATCACCACAAAGGATTGTCTAGCTCCAAATGTCAATAGTTCTGAGGTAGAAAAACTGACGTAAACAGAAAGAGGAAATGGGGCTGGGAAGATGGCTCAAGCTGCCAAGGTGTTTGCCATAGAAGCATGAGGATGAACCCAGTTCATATTCCTGCACTCACATGGCAAAGAGGCTCACTGGCGCACACCTGCATACACTGGGGGAGGCGGGGGGGGTGTCCTTGGTTTGCTGGTGAGCCAGGCTAGCCAGTGACTCAGTGAGACCCTGAACCCAAAAATAGGGTAGAGAGTGGTAAACGAGACCAGAAGCCAGTCTCAACACACACACACACACACACACACACAGCAGCTCACACACGGGAGGGGCTGCAGCTGAGATGGGGATAAGACATCAATGGTCCTAAGCCGATTATCTTTTCTCTTTCTTCCCACCCACAGGGGTGACTCCTGCTAAGTGATTCATCTTATTTCCTGGTATCAGAAAACAGGCTACTGTCTCAGGACCAGGTACCTACTTCCAGATTCCCTGCTCAGGTATAGCTCCTCCCAGGGTTGGCAACCCATCCATGGAAGCAACAAAGGCCTCAGTGTTCAGAGAGGCCATTGCAGGCAGTAGGAAAAGCAAGGACCATGTTTTATGATGCCACGGGAACCCAGCTGCCCTGTTATTTACAGTTCTTACATAACTGCGCATGCAGGAGGGCTCAGTCCGGGGAGGTGGCCATGCGATGAAGCCGTGAGGTACCCAGGCTCTTCCTCGCACCTTCAGCATGTATGAGCTTTCTTTCCTCATACTTGCAAAATGGCTGCTGAGACCCTCTCGATTTTTGGAACTAGGTCAACATTCCAGGCAGGATAACAGGAAAGGAAGTAAAGTCAATAGGCAAGAGGTGAAAGGCTTCCAGCGAAGTCCTCACCACTGAATAAACTTCCTGGAATCCTCTACGCCTCAGAACTTGCACTGACACATTGGTTCAGACTGTACCACACAGCTATCTTCAGTTTCCCGAGAATCTGGAAGCTGTGTATTTTCAAGTAGACTCCTTGAACAAAATAGACAAGAAAATGGACTAGATAGATACTCCATAGGCTTGGGGGGTGGGGGGGGCCTTTCCAGCACTTTTGTGTCCACGATGAGACAGCCTGAGGCTGAGTTCTGCCTTCATGAGAATGGTGGAAGACACCAGTCTCCCAGCGTGACTGAATCAGTGTTCTGTCATTTAAAGTATACTTCAAGCTAGGCATGGTGGAACATGCCCGAAATCTCAGATTTGGGAGGAGGAGCCAAAAGGATTGTGAATTTGAGGCCAGTAAGCCATGCTCTTCAAAGAAATGAATGGATGACAGAAAGAAAAGAGGGAGGAAGGAAGGAAGGGAGGAAAGAAAGGAAGGAAGGAGGGAGGAAGGAGGGGAGGGAGGGAGGAAGGAAGGGAGGGAGGGAGGAAGGAAGGAAGGAAGGAAGGAATGATCTTTTAGGAAATCTGGTAATTCAATTGCTGTCCAAAGGGCCTGAGCGGAACTTGGCAGGTGAGTGAGTGCTTGGAGGGACTCTGGCCAGCCTGATCATGGTGAGCAAGGCTCTGGAGGCCTCACCCTTCTCCTCCAGTCCTTCCGCTTTGCTAAAAACCGTTAGATTACATTCCTAAAGCTAGCCACACGGTCTATTCCCTTATGGCTACTTCCTTCTCCTGAGGCTGACTACCCCAGGTCCAGCTGTCAAAGTATTGAAGTCTGGCAATCAAGAGCCCCCTTTGATTAATCTAATTAACATACCTAATCAAAATACACCACCGCATCCTAGCCCATTCTAACACAGACCTCCCCTTTGTCTTCTTAAAAGTGACATCTGCAAGGTCCTTTGCTGCTGTTTTTCTGCCTGAGTCAGAAAGCAGCCACTTTAACTTTTCTTCCCTGCTTAATAGAGAAAAACGGATGTCTGGGTGTGGTTTGTGTCTCATCCAGGGTCCAAAACGGAACCCCCAATGTGCAGAGGTCTCCTTCATGCTTAGCATGTGCGTGGTCCCAGGTTGGTGTCTGAGCACTATGGTGATGATGATGATGATGATGTTGATGATGATGATGATGAAATCTTTGGTACTGTAATAAACAGAAATTGTCTTCTAAGAAGAAACTATAATTTACTTACTTCTTATTTTCTACTACTCAGCCATCTTGCTGGTTCTTTTGTTTAGTTTAGTTTAAATGTAGTGTATAGCCCAGAATGGCTTTGAAATCATAATGTAGGCAAGGATGGCCTTGAACTCCTGATTTTCCCGCCTCTACCTCCCGATTGCCTGAGCCACCACACCCAGATTATTTACATTTATTTATTTATTTATTTGTTATTTTATTTCATGTGTATGAGTGTTTTGCCCTCATGTATGTCTGTGCACCACTGGCATGCCTGGTACCTGTGGAGGACAGGAGATGCCATCAGACCCCCCCGGAAGTGGAGTTATAGACAGTTATGAGCTGTTATATGGGTGCTGGGAATCAAACCCAGGTCCTCTAGAAGAGCAGTCAGTGTTCTTAAGCACTCACCCATAGCTTCAGCCGTTACATTTACTTTTAAATATTTTTTATATTTGGATTTGTTTACTAGTTTATTCTATATCTTCTAATTATTCATTTCTTGTGTTTTTCTTTTAAATTTTTAAAAATTTTGTGTGTGCACACATGTGTGTGCATTTGGTGCCGGATAGAGCTCAAGACTTTGTGTTAAGTAAACTCTGTCCTGACCTGTCTTCCCTTTTGCCTCCACTTTGTATAATAGTTTATTGTTCTCTGCCTTTCAGTGCCTCAGTCTCTCATTTCTGTTAATGTCTCTCCTTCTCCCCATGTTTAGTTCTGCTTTTCTTACAGTGCTCTCAAAGGTTTTAGTTCTCACTGTCACTAAAATAATGTAGCAGCGTTAGTATCCCTGACAAGGATCCTTTGCTTGTAATCCGGGCCCAACTTCTCCTCTAGCCTGGGTGTGCACTTTCTTATGGAATCTAGCTCCATTACGGATACTTTATTGGTACATTAAGTCATTAAGTCACTTTATCGGGAACTCGGGACTTGGACATCCGCTCACCTCCAACTTGTGGCTGGCTACGTGACCTGCCTGCAGCCACGCAGCCTGTTAGGTCGGTTTAGCCGGGATCTCCTCCACCTTTGAAGCTTCCTCTTAGTAATTTTCCATCCACTGGCTTCTCTCCTGCTTTTGCACTGAAAAGCCCGGCTTGGCCGTGCTGTGTTGAACCTGATCTGTCTCCCAGGTTCAGAATCCATTGTTCGACCCTTCATCTGCAGGGAATAAAGTCTGACAAGATGTCTTAAATGAACAGCACAGGATGTGTTTTCTTCAACACCTCTATAGATTTTTAATTTGATAATTAAAATGGCTTGTCATAAATGTAAATATTTCCAAGGATGTTGTTTCATTTTTTTTAAATTAAAAATAAATCGGTGGTGCTGGGGTCCAAGTCACAGCTTGAACATACTGAGTGCATACAGAGTTATAGTCTCAAGTTCAACATAGTAGTCTTTTCCTCCTCATCTTGGCCTCCGCTCTCCTCCTCGGTTTCATTCTCCCTCTCTCTTTTGTTTTGAGATATAGTCTTATGCAGCCTAGGCTAGCCTCAAACTCACTTTGTAGCTGAGAATGACCTTGAACTCTTGATCTCTCCGCTTCCATTTTCTGAATGCCAGGGTTCACAGGCAGGACACAGCAGGGGCAGTTTTTGCGGGACTGCGAAATGAGCCCCCTAAGGCAGCCCCCAACACCTGAGCTCCTAGTTCCTCTTCTCTCCCTCTCTCCCACTTTGTGTGGCTGAATCTCCAACTCAGGGTCTCAAAGGTATTATATTACACAAGTATTCTGTAAGTTTTAACCCCAGGTTCCTCATATAACACCCCTGTGTCTGATTTCACTTATCTTAATTGTAAACTTTCCCTACTCTTAAAGCGGTGAAGTGCATCCTTTGAGGAATCCGGCTGAGAAAGCCACGCGGGGTCATATATGTAGCCATTGTAAAAACTTTGGAGCAGTCACACCCAGGGCTTTCCTAATAAACTCACCGACTTCCATCTTGCTCCAGCTCACCCTGAAATTCTTTCCCACAGCATCACCAAGGGTTTCCCTGAGGGCTGGACCCGAAGCAGGAGGGAGCTCCCAAGGCTGGTAGAGGCTGTGTTGAGCTGTGGCTGTCTGATTACTAAGAAAATGAAACAAAAACGTGAGAAGCCTTAACCCTAGTAAACCAAGGAGACTCCATCCATTTCTAGAGGCCACCAAACCTTGCACCACCACCACTCAGCATCCATTCCAATTTAAATGACTAAAATTTGTAATAAAATTTTAAAAACAAATAAAACTTTTATTACTCTTTTAACCCTGCTCAGTGTAGGGAGCATGGACAGAAGCAAGCCCTCATCACCACAGATGATGTGATGGCGGACCGAGGCTCGGTGGGCCAGGGCTTGCCTGGTCTGATTGCAGTGGTACCCGGAATCAAGCTCTGGGGTGGGACGGGGTGTGTGTGTGTGTGGCGGGGCAGAGACAGGCAGAGTGCCATAGCCAGCCAGCCTAGAGGAAAAGATGCATGTTCTGTGAGGGACCCTGCCTCAAAAAAAAAAAAGGTGGAAAGTGACAGAGGAAGATACCTGACATCAGCCTCTGGCCTCTGTACACACACTGATGGGCATGTGCACCCCCCAACCCCACACAGATGAACGGCTGCTCACACTGTCACACACACACATACCTGTGTGTGAGGGTTCACACGTTTTGAGGCTGAAGATTGAACTCTCGCTTGATAGATTACGTACATGTACAAACATGAGTATTTATTTAGCAAGTAAGGACATTAAGGTTAAGGAGAGTTTGTCCTTCCCTCCTCCCTCTTTCTCTCCCTCCCTGCCTCTCTCCCTCTCTCTCTCCCTTTCCTTTCTCTCTCCCTTCCTTCCTTCTTTCCCTCCCTCCCTCTCTCCCTCTTTCCTTCCCTTCCCTGTCTTCCTCCCTCCCTCCCTCTCTCCCTCCCTCTCTGACAGGATGTTCCCCCACCCCTCAGTACCCAGGCTGTCCATGCCCTCATTTTCCTGCCTTGACCTCCCAATGGCAGTGATAACTGGGTCAAGGCGCCACACCCAGCTTGAAGGACACATTTTCACTGCTAGAGAACAGAGTTAAGGCCATAAAAGAATGGGGGAGCTGGAGAGATGGCTCAGCAGTTAAGAACACACCCTGCTTCTGCAGTTTAGTCCCCAGCACCCAGGTCAGGCAGCTCAACCGCCAGCAACTCCAGCCCCAGGGGCTTCTTAGCCTCTGGACTCTAGGGTGCCAACATGTGTGTGCATATACCCAACATGTGTGTGTATATACCCAACATGTGTGTGTATATACCCAACATGTGTGTGCATATACCCAAACACACATACAACTGAAAAATTAGAAAAATCTTAAAAAAAAAAAGATCTCAAGGGAGAGGGTAAGAATACAGCTTTTGAGCTGACACAGTGGGAAAGGCACTCGAGGGGCAGGGGCAGGGGCAGGAGCAGGGGCATCCCTGTGAGTTTGAGGCCAGGACCACCAGAGCCAAATAGTGAGACCCTGTCTCAATATACATATATACTTTTTGGTGACAAGTTAGAATTGGAGTTATTAGAGTGAACTCAACATTTATAATATATAACGCTGATCAACACGGAAGTAAACGTAGTTATGGATATCTTGTTATAGCTATTGGTATGCAGATAGCGCATGTGCCTACAGTTCTTGATTCTGGATACTAAAAAAAAATGTAGAAATAGTGACAGCCCACCAGCCCTGTTAAATAAATGAGTATGTAAAATAAATAATAAAAAGAAACAATAAATTCCAGCAACAACAAATGAGCTAAATGTCAGATCTTGGTCACTAAATAACATTCTCCAATTTTTCTTAAACAGGAGAACGTACATACACATTTTATCACATCCTAAGACATTGGAGTATGAGGTCACACTCTGTTAAAGGTGTGAGGTTTAATCCCCATCACTGCCCCAAAAGACAGACAGACAGACAGACAGACAGACAGACAGAAAACAAAGTAGAGCATGGTTGCGCATGCCTGTATCCCAGCAAGGGAGAGTCTGAGGCAAGACAATCAGTACAGGTTTGAGGCCAGCCTGGGCTACATATTGAGCTCCAGGCCAGCCTGGTTGCATAGCAAAATCTTGTCTCATAAAGACAATAAAAGGACCTGGAGCAATGGCCCAGTGTTTAAGAGAACTTCCTGCTATGGTTTGCTTCCCAGCAACCTCTGTAACTCCAGTTCCCAGGGACCACCAGACATGCACATATGCTGTACAGACATACATACAGGGAAAACACCCATAAGCATTAAAAAGTAAAATAAAATAAAACAAAAAATTAAAATGGGAGGAAAGAAGAAAGAAAGGGAAGATCATTTGGTCCAGGCTCAGTCGCAGAGAGCTTCCCTCGGATGTGCAAAGCCCTATGTTCCTTCCATCCCCAGAGCTTGTGCAATGGCTGATTACAAGACTACATTTGGACTAAGAACAGAAGGGAGGTGGCTCAGTGGGTAAGAGCCCGGCTGTTCGTGCAGAGAACCCCTGTCCCATTCCCGGCACCCACATGGCAGCCCACAACTGTCTGTGACTCTTTTTTTTTTCTTTTTTAAGATTTATTTATTTTTATTTATGTGAGTACACTGTAGCTGTCTTCAGACACACAAGAAGAGGGCATCAGATCCCATTACAGATGGTTGTGAGCCACCATGTGATTGCTGGGACTTGAACTCAGGACCTCTGGAAGAGCAGTCAGTGCTCTTAACTCCTGAGCCATCTCTCCAGCCCCCATCTGTGACTCTTGTTCCAGGAGATCGTTACATTCTTCTGGGTTTGGAAGGCAGCAGGAGCATATAGACATTCATGCAGACAAAGCACCCATATACATAAATAACAAAAAAAATTAAAAGAGATTTCCTGAAAAAAATATTTAAGAATGTCAAAAATGGTCAAAAACTGAAGGAGAGAGCAGGTGTTGTGGCTCAGTAGTAGAACAGTTGTGGGGTATGTACAAGAGCCTGGGTTCCATCGTAGCACAAGGGGAGAGAGTTAAAGGGACAGATCAAAAGGAATGCTGTAAGTGAGGTCTGGAAAGGTGCCTCAGTGGTCAAGAGCACTTCCGAGTCTTCCAGAGGACTCCGGTTCAGTTCTTAACACATATGTGACTGTTCACAACCACTTGCAACTTTAGCTCCAGGGGATCTGATGCCCCCTTCTGAACTTGCGTGTGGTACACAAGCAGGTAGAACACACTCATACACATAAGATAATAGTGACAACTGAGACCCCTGAGGCAGGGGGATTTCTGTGAGGCCAGGCTGGTCTACAAAGCCACTTTCAGGCCAGCGTCAGGTACATAGTGAGACCTTGTGTCAAACAAATACATTTTCAGCATCTCTAAGCCTACAGTTTGGTGGCATTAAGTACTTTGCAAAGCAGCCATATCTCAGGTGCTTTGTGGCGATCTCCTAAGAGACAGCATCTCCTCTGCGGGTTCAGGCAGTCGATCCCCCCTTCTCTTTGACTTGTCTTTTGACTCCATATTTTGCTTTTTTTGTCACTGCTTCTTGCATGTCACAGAAGCTGGGGACTTTGTACTTCATCTAGTTTATATCAATTGCGTCTTGTGGATGTTTTAAAACAGTAATGGTATCTGGTGCAAGACTTATCTACTTAATCTTGGACAGAGGATATGAAACCATTCAAGCGTCTGCATTTAACTGTTGAAGATTTCATGAACAGCAGTTTGCAGCCGGTCAAGTTCCTGTTTTCAGGATGATTTGAAATGTTTGCCAGAAAGATAAAAAGCCTTGAAAAATATATGAAGGAGTGAAAAGTCAACATTCCACTTCTACCCCCCTAACCACGACCAAAATAGAAGCCACCATCTCCCCCGCCCCGCATCTTGGGCTTTGTCCACACGCACAGTGACTGACTGTGCCCCGCAGGAATTGACCACATTCTTTTTATTTTTCTTGTTTCTTTGTTTTTGTTTTTGTTTTTTTTCCAGCAGTGGTAGGGTCCCATGATTACTAAGCAAATGCTCTACTTGCCGAACCACACCCCCAACTCTGCCTTTTCTTTTTGTGCCTAATGGTATATTATGATCATCATTACTTGTGCTGTGCGTGTGGGTGCGTGATGTAGCTAGTCATGCACACAGCCTGTGTGATGGAGGGCAGAGGCAACTCTCCGGAGTTGCTTTTCTCCTTCTCCCTTTCGTGGCTTCCAGGGATGAGCTCGGGACTTCTTCACCTTTCAGGAGCCAGGGTCTCCACTGTCTGAGTCACCTCTTCATCTCCTAAAGGCTTTGAATTTCCATGTTTCTGGGGGTTTCCAGCACAGCCAGGCATTCTCTTAGCAGTATTAAATCCCGATACATTGAAAGTGTATGCCACAGTTAAGTGACTTTCCCCAGCGCCTCTCACAGATTTATAAGGTCCTTTCACATGGGTCTCTCTACCCTGAGACACCTCCAAAGACTTCTCTGGAAAGAGCCCATAGCCAGTGGTGAGTCTCCTAGTCTCCTGTCTTTAGGACCCAGCAGCTCACAGCCCAAGGGATGCCTTTCTTGTCCTGCCTGTTTTAACGGAAAGGTTACTGGTTTCCCCTCATCATGTGGACAGAGAAAATGGAAGTCAGAAGGCTCACAGCCCAGTTTGGGAATAACAAAAACATGCTTATTTAAAGCAGCGGTTCTCAATGTGAGTAGTGACCCCCTTGGGGGGGGGCGTCGAACAACCCTTTCACAGGTGTCCCAAAGCAAATATCCTGCACATCAGATATTTACATTATGACTCATAACAGTAGCAAAATTACAGTTTTGAAGTAGCAATGGAAATCATTTTATGACTGGGGGTCACCTCAACATGAGGAACTGTAGTAAAGGGTTGCAGTGTTAGGAAGGGCGAGAAGATTTAAAGGGTAGATGAAAAGAGGCCATCTATGCTGTTAGTTTTCCTCCCTGGTGAAGTATATTTATAATTTCAAAGAGCCAATCTGAACCATCACTTAGAACTCTTTGAAGTTTGGCATAATTTCCAATTGCCAACTAGCAATTTTACTCATGTTTGAACATGGAGAGCCTGGGATGTGCCCAGCAATGAGCAGGAAGAGGTATCTATTTGCAAAGGTTCAGTTTTGTAATCTAGGGAACTTTACACCTGTAGCTGTTTCCGGAAAAAAAAAAACGTGCATCTGTGAATTGTCTCAGGTTTCTCCGGTTTTAATATCTTGATCTAAATTGCTCTCTTACTGCCGTCTGGTGCCTCCTCTTCCAAAAGACCCTGGCTCTCCTCCTTGGATGACTTGGGTGACCAGGAACCAGAGCCTAGATAGATCAGAGATCTAGGGTAAAACCAAACTATGCTGGTCTAAAACAAACAAAACAAAAAACTCAACCAACCAACCAATTCTAGCCTCCTCAGGAACTTTGCCACAGGCCAAGGGATTCAGGGTAAAGCCCAGCTCTGTTTTCACAAGGAACAATTTATTTTCTCCTCATTAAAAAAATTAAAAAAAAAATGTGGGACTGGAGAGATGGCGCAGTGGTTAAGAGCACTAACTGTTTTTCCAGAGGTCCTGAGTTCAATTCACAGCACCCACATGGTGGCTCATAAACATCTAATGGGGTAATGGGATCCGATGCCCTCTTCTGGTGTGTCTGGAGAGTGACAGTGTACTCACATACATAAAATAAATAAATCTAAAAAAAACCAGAAACAAAACCAAAACAACCTAATGCTTGGGGATGGGGAGAGAGGGCTGGGAGTGAGAATGGAAATCAATTGGGGGGGGGGTTTCTCTGGACTTGCTGGAGGCCTTGGATGGGGCCAGGGGCAGGGTTAGGATGGCAAGACTATGGGGGTATCCCTAGCTGAGATTCCTACCAGAGGGGGATATAGAGACTGGAGTGGCCACCTCCTGTAGCCAGGCAGGACTTCTAGAGGAGGGAGGGGGACATCAATCTACCCAGAAAACCTTCAATCCAAAATTTGTCTTGCCTACAAGTTGTGCAGGGATAAAGATGGAGGTGACCAATGTAGTCAACCAATGCCCACTTGAGATCCATTCTATGGGAGAGAGCCAATTCCCAGTCAGGAGCCTAGCATAACTGTCTCCTGAGAGACAGCAGCAGATGGAGGCAGATGCAGAGACCCACAGCTAAGTGTCAGGTGGAGCTGGGGAGTCTTGTGGAAGAGTAGGGGACAGACATGAGCAAGCTGGAGGGGTCAAGGACACCCCAAGAAGATCCAGAGTCAACTAACCTGGGACTATGGGGGCTCACAGACGGAACCTGCAGGAGATGGACCTATGCCCCACACACATTTGTAGCAAATGTGAAGCTTGGTCTTCATGTGGGTCCCCTAACAAGTGGTGTGGGGTTGTCTTGGTCTCTGTTCCCTGCTATTGGATTCCCCTCCCCCCACCTGGACTGCCTGCTTGGGCCTCAGTGGGAGAGGATGTGCTTAGTCCTGCTGAGACTAGATGTCCTAGGGTGGGGGTGGTATCTAAGGGGGAGGGGCTCCTCTTCTCTAAGGAGAAGGGGGGGCAATGGGGGAAGGGACTTGTAAGGGTAGAACTGGGAAGAGGGGGGCTGTGATTGGGATGTAAAGTGAATAAAAAATAAATTATTGGAAAAAGGAAAAGAAAAAAAATATATACTAACGTAGGGGCTGGACAGATGGCTGTGTGTGTAAGAAATGCCCAGCACCCAGGTGAAAGGTTGGCAGGGCTGAGCTTGCTTGTAACCCCAGTGGTGGAGAGCAAAGACAGGCAGACCGTGGCGGTTTAATGGCTTGCGAGCATAGCCCCAGGGGCAAGCTTCAAGTACACTCAAGAGAATAAGGCTGAGAGCAATAGAGGAGGACATGCCCCCGCCCCCATTCCCTGAAAACTATTTCCACCCTTTCCCCACTCCTATTCCCCAAAGAAAGAAACAGTAAAGTCTGGAGGCATAGCTCGGTGGTATCTCTAGTTCCACAGATAAAGTGGGCTGAGGGAATAGTGGAGTGGGTCAGTCTCCAGCACAGCAAAACAAAGGAAACAACGGTGATAAAAGCTCACACCATAAGAATTTAGCAATGTGAAGAAAAACGAAACCACATGTATTCTCACTATGCAGACTTTACTTATTAATCCCTTACTACATGCTAACCAGGGTTCTAGTGTTTTCTTTTAAAGTTATTAATTAATCAATTAATTTATATGGTTTGATCTATAGCCCCAGCTGGCCTAGACCTCTCTATGTAGCCCATAACTGGCAATAAAGTGCTGAGATTACAAGCGAGCACCACCCTATTACATTTAGTTTTGCAATCATCTCATTTTCTAAAGACCCATTTTGTGAAATTTCCCCAGTTTGTGTGTGTGTGTGTGTCCCCGTTAACCCTAAGCCGGATATGCCCCAGTTCGATTTTCGACTGTGCTAGGGGCCGACGTGGCGCCGGACATAAAAATGTGATCGGGCTAGGGTAATGATCTGTAAGACTCGGTCGGTCTGGAAATCCGGCCTGAGAGGACAGCCTGGCATTCCGGGTAAACAGCCTCAGCTGGGTAGGGACGCGTCTGCCGAGGACCCTGGACTCCAGCAACCGGTGGTCGTCACCATCCACCCACCCTAAGGCCCAGTTTGCACGGCAGAGAAGAGCTGTGCAGCTACGCTGTACACTCACCCCGCCCGCGTTCAGCCCGCCCCTGGGTCTACAGGACCAATAAGCGACGAAGACAGCCGTGCGTCACGAAGCACCCACCAATCGCAGACGGCCACGACCCTAGAAAGGCTGGGCGCGGCAGGCGGCCACGGGGCGGTGGCGGCGCCGGCGTAGACGTTTCCTGGCTATGGTGGTGGTGGCAGCGGCGCCGAGCGCGGCCACGGCGGCCCCCAAAGTGCTACTCCTATCTGGCCAGCCCGCCTCCGGCGGCCGGGCGCTGCCGCTCATGGTGCCCGGCCCGCGGGCAGCAGGATCGGAGGCGAGCGGGACACCACAGGCTCGCAAGCGGCAGCGCCTCACGCACCTGAGCCCGGAGGAGAAAGCGCTGCGGAGGTGGGCCCTGCGGGCGGGGCTGGTGTGCGGGGCGGCAGGGCAGGGGCTGGGGTCGGGACCCTCTCGCGTGTGCCCGGAGAGGGTTAGATTCGCCTCTAATACCTATTTCTGGGGAGCGGAGCTGAGGTGGTAGCCCCTCCGAAGGTCTGTGTCGGGGGTGTGTGCATGAGCGCCCGACATAGGTACAGAAAGTGCCTGACGTCCATCCTCTGCAAATTACTTGCTCTTTGTGGTCTCAGGGCAGGAACTGCACAGGCTGTCATTGCAGCCGCTTGGGAACTCAACCCTGGGAATCGAGTCAACAGCCTCCCGCATACCGAGAGTTAGGTTTGGGGAGGGACAGTTGGTAGCGCCCCCGCCACCTTCACGGATGTCGCTCTAGCAAGGAGCCTGTCTGTAGGACGGAATTGGAACCAGAAAGTAGCGGGGGAGGAGGGAAGAAGAAGCAGCTTATGACGCAACGGGAATGTGTCAGCTGGTGGTAAAATGAGATCCGGGTGAACAGCCACACGGGAGAGAATCAAGCAAGTCTTCAAGGCCTGTGGATAGAAAGCTCTCTCTCTCTCTCTCTCTCTCTCTCTCTCTCTCTCTGTGTGTGTGTGTGTGTGTGTGTGTGTTTTGATAGGAGCCTTTAAGCGTGTTTACCATTGCTGAGCCTTATTCTGTAAAGTCAACGAGAGCAGATGACTCAGTTATGTTCCTTGTCTCCTCCCCAAGGAAACTGAAAAACAGAGTAGCAGCGCAGACTGCTCGAGATAGAAAGAAAGCCCGGATGAGCGAGCTGGAGCAGCAAGTGGTGGATTTGGAAGAAGAGGTAAAGGGACTTCAGGCCATGCTTCCATTCCTTCCATATCAGTGCCCATCCTAAGCTGCTTCTGCTCTTTAGCATACATCTCAAAGTGCCATTTAAAGTTTAACTAGCCTGGCAGATAGGCGGTGAAAGCAGACATGACTCACCCCAGGCAGCTAGATTCCATCCATAGCCTGCTCGGAGATTAGCTAGGTTGGATAGGTCATTGATTGCTTAAGCTGCAGCGCCTCCTGGCTTTGCCAAAGGCTTACCAAAGCTGCGTTTTCTTCTGGGGTTCACCTGATAACCAATCTTCAAAAACTATTGTTCTTTTGAAAGTTTTAATCATCAGCTGGTTCTTAAAATGTAAGTCATATCAATAGAGGTTTTTAAAAACAACAATTGCCATGTCTAGCCTGCCACCCCTACTGTATTGTCTACTCTGCGGAGTATTAAGTATCATTAGGGCATTTCCAGCTTGTTTTAGTTGATTGTCCTTTCCTGTCCTACCCTTCCTCCTTACATCCTTCCTGCTGTCAGGACTCTTTCATGCATCTCCATCCCATCATCCTTTTACCCTTTGGAGAGTTATTTTAGTTAAGTTTAGTTAACTTTAGCTATTTTTAGCTTTCCTAGGTATTGCCACATTTACATCCATTTATATGTGCATGTGCGCCCTGGTTTGCGTTTGGGTCACATTCATTTTCCCTGCCAATTTTCTCTCTCTTTACAGATGAGTAGTATCCCACTGTATGTGTGCACCATACTTTTGTGATTCACTGGGCATCTTTTGATGGGCATCTAGGCTGCCTCCATTTCTTTGCTATTGGACCAATACTACTTGCATCTGCACTTGCCGGTTCAAGACAGGATGGTGAATTATTTAACGATTATTTTCAGATACAGTCTTGGGTTGGCCTGTAACTCACGGCACGCCTCCTGTCTCAGCAAGATGATATTACAGGCAATGAACCACCTTGCCATACTTTTTTTTAAAAGGTAGTGTATTAACACATATGTGAGTTCAAGCTGCAAGTGACCTTCTTTTTTTTTTTGGCTGAACTCTGGGAGTAGTACTTGTAGGCATTATGTTGTTTCTGACACCATTGAAAACACTTTTGCTTTGTTTTCTTCTGAGATTGGCCTTGAATAAACTGTCTTTCCTGCCTCAGCCTGCTTGAGTGCTCAACGGCATTTTTTGGGACACAGCTTGATGTACCCCAGGCTGGGCTCTAACTTGCTGTGTAGCCAAAGATGACCCAAAATTTGTTTCTCTTGCTGATATGCTCCAAGTGCTGGGATTGCAGGCATGAGCCACCCAGTTAGTTTATGCAGAGCCGAAGGTGGAGCCCAGGGCTTCGGGCCTGGGAGGGCAAGCCTTCTACCAACGCATCTGTACCATTCGTTAGCCACCAGCGACACAGCGACTGAAGTGCACAAGCACAGACTTTACCAGGTCGATAGGAAAGCACCCGTAGCAGAGCTTCCAGCGGGTTCTTTACTGAGAGACCACGCGTTTTAATAGCCTCTTCTGTATTTTCTTACAGAACCAAAAACTCCAGCTAGAAAATCAGCTTTTACGGGAGAAAACTCATGGCCTTGTGATTGAGAACCAGGAGTTAAGAGCGCGCTTGGGAATGGATGCGCTGGATACTGAAGGGATTGCAGAGGCAGAGTCGAAGGTAAATCTTGTGAGGACTGGTTGTGGCATTACCTGATTTGTGTTCTGGACCTCCGATCAAATCTTTTCTCTTTTCCTTTTTGAGACAAGGTCTTAGTGCCTGATTTTGGCTGGTCTTGAACAGGCATGTGCCCCCATGCCTAGCTGATCAATCCTGAATTTTCCCTGTTTCTTTTTTTTTTTTAATTTTCTATATATTTTTTTTTAATTTTATTTTCTAAGTTTTTTTATTTACATTCCAAATCATTTCCCCTTTCCCGTTTCCTCCCTCCCCAAAAGTCCCATAAGCCCCCTTCCCTCCCTCTTTTCCCCATTCAACCCCCTCTCGTTTTTCTGTCCTGGCGTTCCCCTACATCCAGTCTTTCCAGGACCAGGGGTCTCTCCTTCCATCTTCTTAGAAATCTATTGATATGCGAAATGTGTCTAGGGTATTCCGAGATTCTGGGTTAATATCCCCTTATCAGTGACTGCATACCATGTGTGTTCTTTTGTGATTGGGTTACCTCGCTAAGGATGATATTTTCAAGTTCTGACCATTTGCCTAGGAATTTCGTGAATTCATTGTTTTTAATTGCAGAGTAGTATTCCATTGTGTAAATATACCACATCTTCTGAATCCATTCCTCCGTTGAGGGACATCTGGGTTCTTTCCAGCTTCTGGCTATAAATAAGGCTGCTATGAACATAGTGGAGCATGTGTCCTTATTGCATGCAGGTAAAGCCTCTGGATATATGCCCAGGAGTGGTGTAGCCGGATCCTCCGGGAGTGTCATGCTCAGTTTTCTGAGGAACCGCCAGACTGCTTTCCAGAGTGGTTGTACCAGCTTGCACTTCCACCAGCAGTGGAGGAGTGTTCCTCTTTCTCCACATTCCCTGTTTCTTGAACTGAACTTATGATCCTCTTGCCTTAGCTTCCCAAGTGCTGGAATTATATGCATGAACAAGTGGCTTGTTTCTTGGCCTTTTTGGGGGGATAGGGTCTCATGTAGCCCAGATTGGCCTCAAACTTGCTATGTAGCTGATAATCCTATCTCCACCTTCCAGATGTTACCATTACAGGCAGATGCTACTTTGTGTGATTATGGAGGTGTACATGGGTGTGGGTTTGTACACATCTCTGCTTATGTACAGAGGCCTAAGGAGGATGTTGGATGTCTTGCCCTATCGTGGTCTGTCCACCCTATTCCTCTGAAGCAGAGTGTCTCACAGCAGAGCTAGGCTGGTGGCCAGCAAGCCCTGGTGAGCCTCTCGTGTATGCCTCCTGTGGTACTAGGGATTTGAACTTTGGTCTTCAGGATTGCACAGCAAGCACATTATATTTGGAGCCACCTCCCAGCTCCTTTCTAGCCTTTTGAAGAGCAGAGCCTCACAGCTGCCCCGTGTGTATGTCCTTGGAGACTTTCGGCGGTGTGTGTACTCACTGTGGTCTTTCCTTTCAGGGGAATGGAGTCAGGCTGGTGGCCGGGTCTGCTGAGTCCGCAGCACTCAGACTATGTGCACCTCTGCAGCAGGTGCAGGCCCAGTTGTCACCTCCCCAGAACATTTTCCCGTGGATTCTGACACTGTTGCCTCTTCAGATTCCGAGGTAGAGCTCATCCTGCTTTACCAAAGTGCTACGTCACTGGCTCAGTCCGTAGCATCTAAGTGGCGTGTGATATGCCTAGCCAGGCAAATGGAGAAGTTAGTGATGGTGGAGTTAGGAGTAAGCAGTCACTTCCCTAGGCTTCAGTGGATCATGGAGTAGGGGGAAAATGTTCGGTGGGTGGGTCCTGTGATCTGAGAGCCTAAGTCTGGTGGGTGGGTGGGTGGGTGGTCCTGTATCTGAGAGCATAAGCCCTAAGTAACATTGTCGAACTAATTAATAGTATTTCTGGTAGACTGACTGACACATTCATTCTAATAGTCAACTCTTTTGTGTTTTGCCTCTTGTAGTCTGATATCCTTTTGGGCATTCTGGACAAGTTGGACCCTGTCATGTTTTTCAAATGTCCTTCCCCAGAGTCTGCTAATCTGGAAGAACTCCCAGAGGTCTACCCAGAAGGACCTAGTTCCTTACCAGCCTCCCTTTCTCTGTCAGTGGGGACCTCATCAGCCAAGCTGGAAGCCATTAATGAACTCATTCGTTTTGACCATGTATACACCAAGCCTCTAGTCTTAGAGATCCCCTCTGAGACAGAGAGTCAAACTAATGTGGTAGTGAAAATTGAGGAAGCACCTCTAAGCTCTTCAGAAGAGGATCACCCTGAATTCATTGTCTCAGTGAAGAAAGAACCCTTGGAAGATGACTTCATTCCGGAATTGGGCATCTCAAACCTGCTTTCATCCAGTCAGTGTCGGAGAGCACCATGCTGCCTGCTGGACACTCACAGTGACTGTGGATATGAGGGCTCCCCTTCACCCTTCAGTGACATGTCTTCTCCACTTGGTACAGACCACTCCTGGGAGGATACTTTTGCCAATGAACTCTTTCCCCAGCTGATTAGTGTTTAAAGAACCACACAACACTGGGCCCCCTTCCCATTACACTGCCTAGAGGATAGCATAGGCCTGTCTGTTTCATTAAAAGCCAAAGTAGAGGCTGTCTGGCCTTATAAGAATTCCTCTAAAGTATTTCAAACCTCATAGACTTCCAAGTATTGTCTTTTGACACTCAGCTGTCTAAGGTATTTAAAGGTATTCCAATACTACAGCTTTTGAGGTTCTAGTTTATCTTAAAGGTGGTAGTATGCTCCAAATTGCAGGGAGGGTCATTTGACAGTTCTCTCCCAGCCTGGCTTCAAATTATGTGGCTGAGGCTAGGTTGAAACTTCTGACCCTCTTGACCCCACCTCCCAAGAGCTGGGCTTTACCAGGTGTGCACCTCCACACCTGCCTCCTGGCATGTCCTGAAGTGGGTGTGGGATTCACGAACGGCCCTTTATCATTTTTCTCCACTCTGCTTCCCAGGTTTCATTTCGTTTACTTCTACAAGCAGAGAAACACCAAACTGAGGGGGCTTGTTTTTCCTTATGTTCATTTTTAAATGAAGATGAAGAATCTTTGTAAAATGAAAATTTACTATGTAAATGCTTGATGGAATCTTCTTGCTAGTGTAGCTTCTAGAAGGTGCTTTCTCCATTTATTTAAAACTACCCATGCAATTAAATAAAAGCAACACAGCATCCTGTTCTGATTTCTAGGGCTGTTGTATTTCCTCTTTGTTTGCTAAAGGAGTAATTTATCCAGCTAAAGTGAGCATACCATTTTTTTTTTAAAGTCACTGAAAGCTTTTTCTTCAGGCCAGTGACCCATATCAGTTACTAAGTGGCAGAGACAGAGAGCCTATAGCCACCTTTGTTTCTGGGTGGATATTAAACCTAAGCCGTACATAGTGGGTACACACACACCAGCCACACCACTGAGCTGCAGCTTTTTAAGTCACTGTTTTGCTAGGATCAGGAAGTATCAAACTCCCCAATTTTAACTTTTGACACTTTTGAGCTGAGTGAGGGGACAGATGACCAATTATAACTTGGAAAGGACTTTAGAGTGTCTCTAGCATCTGAACATCTGCCACCTTCTATGCACTGGGAAGTTCATATTTTCTTCTGATCCACTTTGGAAAAGTTTTAATCCTGCATTGACTTAGTGTAGGCTGGGGGTAGGTATCTTGTCTAGCATGCATGAAGCCTTGGTTCCATCCCTAGAAACAAATTTCTTCAGAAAGAAATCCACTACAGACCTCCAGAGACAATGACAATATCCTCACTGCGCAGTCTGCCCTGGTAAACATTTTTCACTAATATAGGTAGATTAGCAATTTAGCATTTAAATATATCTTCCCTATCAATATTACTTTGAGGGTGATCAAAGTGAACCTGCTGATAGAATTCTGAGTCTAGTCAGTAGGTCCAATCAGGCTACAGCTGCAAACACTACAAGCTCATGTGTTGACCCCTGTGATAGGGTTTCCATGTGCATACCTGAGGGCAAGGACCTGGTTGGTAAGTCCACAGTGCTCAGCAACACAAGTTCACTTAGGCCAAGTTCTAGTGTTGCGACTGGAAGCTATCTCATAAATACTTGAGGACCAATAATCTATTTAGGCATTATACAGGCAGATATTGTTTGCCGCCATCCACAGAGCATAAGTATTTCTAAGTTAAAGCTCAAGTCATTTACATTTAATAGCATCATGCTGAAGTGACTGCTGTACTAACAGGATAGGACAGTGTGTAGATTTTCAGGGTCCCACTTCCTGTACAGATGGCCAAAAAAGATATACTGAAGACACCTGGTTTTCAAGAACATTTTCATACCGAAACACTAAGCTGCCTGGCTAGATCTGAAAATCCTTTTTACTCTCTGAAACCAAATACTCTAGTAATAAGGTGTTACTCCAAAATCCAGACTAAAGGTGCAAGCGATGTCTACAGACAAAATCCCTGGGGCCTCACAACAGCTAGGCATCTGCCTCATTACTTTTCTATCAGATGAGCTACTGGAGCTACATGGCAGGCACATGACCTACTTCAGGAGTATTTCAAGTTTCATTTTTTTTTTTTTTTGTGGTTTTTCGAGACAGGGTTTCTCTGTGTAGCCTTGGCTGTCCTGGAACTCACTCTGTAGACCAGGCTGGCCTCGAACTCAGAAATCCTCCTGCCTCTGCCTCAAGTTTCAATTCTTGTCTCCTAGAAACTCAAAAACTCAATTGTTACTTTTGTGACCTTATTGAGATTATACCTATATTTTTGTATTTTGTGTATTGTTCCATGTATAGGTATGAATTCCCAAGGGTACATGTGTTAGGCCAGAGTACACCTTATTTTTTGAGACAAGATCCCTCACTGAACCTGGAGCTCACAAGGTAGACTAGCTGGCCAGTAAGCTCCAGGATTCTCCTACCTGTCTTCCCAAGTACTGGGATAATAAACATACATAACCCCCAATCCCCTTTAAAAATGAGTGCTAGAAGCCGGGTGGTGGTGGCGCACACCTTTAATCCCAGCACTTGGGAGGCAGAGGCAGGAGGATTTCTGAGTTCGAGGCCAGCCTGGTCTACAGAGTGAGTTCCAGGACAGCCTGGGCTACACAGAGAAACCCTGTCTCGAAAAACCAAAAAAAAAAAAAAAAAAAAAAAAAAAAAAACAAAGAGTGCTAGAGATCTGAGTTCAGACTGCTTGCAAGCCAAGCACTATTGACTGACCCATCCCCCCTATACCTTTTGAGACAGGGTCTCTTGCAGTCCATGCTGGGCTCATGAGATGACCAATACAGGACAGACAATGACTCTGAATTTGGAATCTTCCTTCAGTCTCCTCTCAAATCCTGGGATTATAGGACCATAATACCCCAAACACTTTTTTACCCTTGTGACTTAAATTTTTTTCTGACAATCTATTTGTGTTTTAATCATATTTACCCCAGTATCTTCACTGCCCCTCCTACTGAACCCTCTTTTCCCAATTAATCCTGCTTCCATCCTATGAGTGTATCCTATTGTATTTAAGGTTGCTTGTATATGCATGGGCAACTTACCAGTGGCTACATCACTGAAGAAAATGGCTCTAGCAACCCTGTTGACCTGTATCATTCATGAAGTAGGATGACTGGTATACCTACCCAAGCAATGCTTAAGGCCAACATTAGTGTCTTGCAGGAGTTAGCATTTCAGCTAACTGTTCAAAGTACATCTCTAAAAGGCCACTAGTCTGAGGACAAGAGAATCAAATCAACACACATCAGCCTATTTTGAGTATCTACTCATTTTGCATTCATAAGCAATAGAGCCTGGAACTCACTGTGGAACAGGCTAGCCTTCAAATTTTGGGGCTCCTGCCTCTCTCTTGAGAGACGGAATGACAGGCAAGTACCACTATGTATGCCTCTAATTTAGTATCACTAATTTAGTATGACTCAGAGTGATACTCCATTGTTTCAATGAAGTCGCATGACAATATCACATACACTAAACTGAAAAGCCAACAATTGGTCAAAAGCAAGAACCCTGGGACTAATTATCTGGCGAGATACTGAGCTGTAAAACTATTCTAATCCTAGTTTCCAACCTGTCATGTTAGATAACTTATACCCAGGGTTTTCAAAATTTGGTTAAAAATATGTTTTTGTTTTTCCCCTGCAACTGTATGTAACCCAATGATAACATTCCTGGCCTCATGAGTCAAGGATTTGGTTAACAAAGAATGAGTGTGTGTAGGCAATACTGCCACCCAGTGACCTGTCAGCTCTAACACAGGATGCATTAACATCATAAGACTGACTGCCTAGACTCTTCAAACCCCTCCAACTTGAGTTTCCAACTCTCCATCTCAACGTTGAAGGCTCAGTCACAAGGTCAGCATCTGATGTCCCATGGCAGTGACCTGTTAAGGGGAATGTTATTGGTACATTAACAAAGGCAAAGCAGCCTGACTATTCTAGAAACAGCTCACCTTTAACCCCACAGTATCAAACTTTCAGGACAAATTTAAGTTTTTCACTAACAAGGATACTACTCCCTTAATTACAATTTAAAGCTAAGAAAAAAAATGCTTAATTTACATTTATACAGGATTACAGATACTTTAAAAGTTCAAAACATCAAGTTTTATTGAAAATAATAAAATACAGAAACACCAGATTCTCATCTTTAAAGCAAATCTGACACATCTTCTAGAACGTTGCTAGTACTGCAGCATTCTTGTCACTATTAAACAAAGCCAGGCTCTAGATATATGGTGATCAACCTGCTGGCTAATAGTCTCCCCTCAGTTCTAAGGCCTGTTTTGTTTCTAAATCTTAGTTATCTTTTTAAGAATGAGCAGTTTTTAACTGATTTTTATCATGAGAACTGGATTCTCATATTATTTCTTCATACTAAGAACAACAACAACAAAAAACCCAACCCAAGAACCCAAAAACCCAAAAACCCACACACACCCTGACTCAGACTCACTGAAAATACACATTTGTTCATCAGAGCTCACCTGCTTTAAATTGTTGACCTTCACATTAGCATACTGAGCCAATGTTTGATTCACACTGTAAAAACTATACAAGATGAAAAGACCTGTTCATTCCTTAGGAAAACCTTAAGGCAAAAGCCAAAGTCTTATGCTAGAAAGGAACACAGAACGCAGAGGCATCAGGGCTGTGGAGACTGTCGGATGTAAGCACCACAAGGATGAAGGTGATTTCTTTACAAAAACGTGCAAGAAGATAAAGTCCAAAAAGGAGCACGGAACATCTCCTTTCCTGCTGAAACAGGGTCATGTCAGGTAAGGACTCCTGACAAGTTAAGACATCTCTGCTCTCAAGTGATTATTACCAATGGCATCGAAGCCACTTCAGGCCTTTCACAGAGGCAGCCCTGGTGTTTTAGGCCCTTTGGAAAGCTGCCACTTCCTTCCTATCCTAACACTGGGCTAACTCCAGACCCTTGGCAGTCCCTACACGTTTCTAAACGGTTTTAAACTTCTTAGTACAGAGATTTCTTTAAGGCTATAAACTTCACAAGTTGGTCCCATTAAATAAGCCAGGAGTTTTTCACATGACACAAGCCAAACACCTGCACATTTCCACAGAAGACAGCTGTCATTCACCTCTGAGTCTGAGATGAAGAAACAAGTAGCTGGTTTCAATACTGGTTTGAAGGTTGAGTAACTTTATTGTGTAGACATAAATATTTTGTTTAAATATTAAACATTAAACCTTTTCCTGACGTCCAGACAGAAATAGAGAGCAGGAACAATAGGCAAGAGGAGAAGCAGTCCAATGACAGACGTGGGACTCCTATGCCATCCACAGGAGGGATTTCAGCATGGGTTACAAAATGCCAGGAAGCTAGGTTTCTAAAAATTCACCTCTACTCAGCATAAACCTCTCTTCTGTTTTCCCCTATACAAAGGGAGAAGAAACCCAGAAACTGAAAACTGAACCGAGGTGTTCTGCTGTAGAACGAGCCGCCACACCCACCGGACATCTTACCACTCTACAGCACTGAAGGACTTGCAAAGCCTTTGTTACACGTCCTGTCATGCTGAAGAGCTCTTCCTGAGAAATAAAAACTTTAACCCTGGTTAATCCCAAAGAACACCTTGAGCCTGGTTCGGGTTTCCTGCTGGGAGGAGCCATCTTCTGCTAACTTTTAGGCTTACTGCATAACAGCTTAAGCACCAGACAGTTAGCTCTTTCAATAAATCTCTAAGACACTTCTCCACTTCTTTTAAGCTAATTCACTGTTTCTGGAACCAACATTAAAAAATTCAACTTGCTAATACAAGCACAACCTTCCCTTTTTAAACTCTAGAAGCAATCAATGGTAGGTTTAGCTGACACAGCATGTCCTCAGGATTCATGAAAAGACACTGCTCTCACAAGCAATTTATCTCACACTCTTTAAATCAATCACTTAAGTTAATTGAGGTGTAAACATTACTGACCAACTGAGCTTATCAGTCATGAAAGGAGACCAAGGGCTACTGCTTGAGTGATCCAGCTATACAAATCTGACACCAACACAAGTTTGCTTGTTCAATTCCTTCATAAGAGATTCAAAGTCCTGCCATCTTCCCTCCCAAGCCCCAAGTATACAGTGACCACTACAAGTAGCTCAATACATGACTCAGCAATCAGGGTGTAGTGGCAATTAGGAGCATTCCTATATATAATCATCTCAAGAATGAATGGCTTCAGCAATGTGACAGATGACTTAAGTCACCGTAACACATCCAGCATCTATATCTGTCTTTAAAGAGACTGTAACATTTCTTGGATACACCTACTAAAAAACTGCATTTCCCTTGAGATAAGCTTCCTTGGCAAAAAGTTGAATTCAATAAATGGCTACCCACAATGACAGTCCCACCCAAGTCACAGGCGGAGGAGATATTACACCCGTTTCATAAAACTTTCAGGCCCCTATACTATGCAGGCAGGCTCATTACTGAACACAGGAGCCTTCTAGAAGTTGTCAAGTTGGAACAGAAAGTGGTGTCTAGAGCTCCATCTCTTCCTCTGTGCTAGCAGCTGTCTCCAGACTATGGTAGGGCGGCCTGCCTGTGCACTGCGGCTCCAGTAACAGTTCAGTTCTCTGTGGGAAGGCAGTGCCTGTAGTTTCGTGCTTTGCTCGGCTCGCTCCCATGTAGTTCTTAGGGTTAGAGGATGGCTTTGGCTTCTCAGAAAGGAGTTCAGGGAGAGGTTTCCAGAGCACAAGCTCCATAGAAGGACGGCTCCTGGGATGGAAAATACAGAGTTTTATCAAAAACTTTAGGACATGCACATAAAGGCTACCTGTAACAAGCCCCTGTTCACTCAACACCTTACAGTCAGCTAAGAGCTGGCGGTCCTGAAAGGGCCGGTCTGTTGTTTGTAGATCCCTAGCCATTAACCACTGCCGGTTTCACAATTATTTTATCTCGATGTCTTTCATCAGTTCTCATTATAGAAATTTATATCTTTTAATTAAAAGTGTGCTAGGTCATGGTGCTTCATGCCTTTGGGAGACAGAGGCAGGCAGATCTCTGTGAGTTCAAAGCCAGCCTGGTCTTCAGAGGGAGCTCCAGGACAGCCAGGGCTGTTACATAGAGAAACTCTGTCTTAAAAAATGAAAGAAAACCAAAAGTGTTCACTTCAGCAGCAGATATACTAAATGTTGAATAATATTGATTAGCATTTGTTAGTTAGTCAATGCTTTATTTTAAAAAGAGCCAGAGATATTTAGAATTCAAATGGACTGACTTGCAGTAGGGGCCTGAGGAGGTAGGTTCTTCTGATGTCTCTTCACAGCAATGGAATCCTAACTAAAACCCTCACAGAAGTGAGCATTGTTTCCAGCTCCCCAAATACGTAAAAGTTTACATGCTGGAGCCTGAACCTGGGGCTCACACATGAGCGCTCTACTTCTTAGCAACATCACCAGCCCTCTATGTATTTTACACCAAAAACACCCAGTCTAACAGATGCCGTGAACAGCAGTAATAATATAAACTCCCAAAGTCAAAAACAGGAAAACAGGGCCTTTGAACTGGGTGCATTGGTGCACAGCTTTAATTCCAGTACTCAGCAGATAGAGGCAGTGAGTTCAAGGCTAGCCTGTTTGACATAGTGAGTTCTAGGACAGCCGGAGCTACATAGAAAGAAACTGTCACAAACAACAACAACAACAATAACAAAATAGGGCCTTTGATTTGATTTAATGCTATAATTTGAAGTAGGTATGTTGGGGATGGAACTAAGGCTGAGGACCACTGAGCCACATCACCAGCTGTAATGATACACACAGAGACATGTTTTTAATGAGCATTTTTGCATGACTACAATCTTTTGTTTAGATTTGTGGTACTGAGTCTAATGCATGCTAAGCAACTATTCTAGAGCTACATTATTTCCCTACCCCTATGGGTATCTGTTATATATTAAATTATCCATGAAAGTGAAATCCTGGGCAAACATTAATTTCTGATGCTTTTTGTTTCATATAGTTCTGAAGCAGAATGTTTCGCAGTTAAACTAAATATGTGAAAGAAAAATTTTTCTCAACCATAGCTGGGAGCAGTACCTATAATTCTAGCTCTTGGAAGGTGCAGGCAGGAGGGTGATAAGTTCTAGACTAGCCTGGGCTACAAGAGCACCCATCTCCAAAGTGAAAAAAATGTCCTTACCCTTGGTATAGGAAAAATCTTCTGGGACACAGAAGTAAGAAAGAATTCAATGAGCCGGGCGGTGGTGGCACACGCCTTTAATCCCAGCACTTGGGAGGCAGAGGCAGGCGGATTTCTGAGTTCGAGGCCAGCCTGGTCTACAGAGTGAGTTCCAGGACAGCCAGGGCTACACAGAGAAACCCTGTCTCGAAAAACCAAAAAAAAAAAAAAAAAAAAAGAAAGAATTCAATGAAGAATACTCTCAAAGGCTCAATTCTGGAAAACTACTGAGAGCAGGAGGGCACTGTGACCTGCATACACAGTGGCTTCACTACTGACATACCCTCAGGGCTGAATAGTTAATTATAAACTTAAGCTAGGGCCTGACTGAAAACCTGGATCTCCCTTAAGCAGTAGCTGAACTGCTCCCTCTCAGCCTAAAGGCAACAGTGGCCAGCACTCTCGAGGTGTCCCAAGAGCACTTTCCAGATCCCTAGCCTCACCCTCAGTGAGCACTGAGTCTGCGTCTCCTAAGGAGTAGGTAAGTGCCCACTGCAGCATAGCACATGAGGACGAGCCGTCCACACCAGATCTAAGCAGAGCACTAGAAAGCTGCCACTTGGCTTGGTAGGCTTTTAGGTTTGTATTCTACTCTGAGAATATAGCAAACCAGTTAACTGAGCTCATTAAACTATGGGCGCATTTTCCATTTTTCTTTCTGTGGTGCTGAGTGCAGACCCCAGGGCTTCACTCAGGATCAATGCTGCACTTACATAGACTCAATCATCTTCTTTGTGAAGACTTCATCAAATTCCCTCTTCAAACCCGTTTTCATGGTGTCAGAAAGGACAAGACTTGGGAGGTGGCTAACATTTCTGTCACTTTCAACCTCTTCATCTTCGTCAATTATCCTAAATAATGAAGCAGAGAAAGAAAGACAAAATTAGCTAAGGCACTATATGTTTCTTGTAGTAAATGAGAAAGTTTGAAACTAAAAGAGAAAACCTATAGGCACTGCAGCGAGAGATTGTGTAAGCCACAACTCAGAGAAAAGTGGCCAAACAAGGCTGCTTCTCACCGAGGACAGAGGTTTGGAACAGAGTCAAGGTAGAAGACGTGTCCAGGAAAACTGAGCCTGACATGGCTAGAAAAATGCTTAGTCAAGCTCCACTTGATCTCATTAAGCGTCTGTCTTTCGTTCCCCGTCTCCAGCATCACCACATGACCTGAGCAGCCTAGGACAGGAGAGCCGTGACCCGGGACCAGCAGCACCATGTGACACACACTGTCAGTACCTGTCCTCAATCTCTTGAAGTCTCCTTCGGGCAACGTCACACTGTGGCTCTCCAGTTGTCTGATCCATTTCTTCACAGACAGCATCTAGCATGCTGGGCACAGAAAGGCCACCAGGACACGTGTCTACCCCATGGCCTTCTATGCCCTGATGTGTGCCGAGAACCCATTCATCAGCAACTGCACCGAGTTCAGCTTCAGTCAGTCGCTTCTTTCTTATTGGACACCTAGGTGGAGGAAAGCAGTAGGAAGAGAGAGGGAAGGAAGAAAAGCAATCCCATTACAGACGAAATGAACCTCATCAGTCATTTCGCCAATGAATTAAAAAAAGATACATTTTTGGGACAAGTCTCACTCTGTATCTTTGGCTGGCCTCATTCGAGTTCTGCCTGCCTCTGCCTAGAATGCTGGGATTGAGGATACTGGTTACTAGGCCCAGCTAAAATTCATTTAGTTTAAAAAAAAAAATCCATTTATCTTATGTTTAAGTTTCTGCCTGCATGTATGTGTTTTTTATGTGTGCTGTGGGGGTCAGAAGAGGTCTCGGATCCCCTGGAACCGGACTGACAAAGATCTGTGAGCTGCCATTTGGTGCTTGAGATGGAACCTGAGTGTTTGCTGCAAGAATAAATGCTCTTCACAGAGCTACCTCTCTAGTCCCAACTTATTATTTTTAATCAAATTATTAAATATAAACATTTCTATTTTTTCCTAGTTAGAACATCATGCCTCCCCCGCCCCATACCTTCCCTGAAAAATTTTCTTCTATTCCCTTTTAAAACAATTTATGCAGCAGATTTTAAACTTTTAGATTAAAATATCTAAAATATTTTAGATTAAAATATCTGTAGGAACAATCAAATGGGACATAAAGCAATAGAAAAGACAAAGGAGGGGTGGAGAGGGCTCAGAATGAGGAGCACTGCTCCTCTTCCAGAGGACAGAGGTTTGATTCCTAGCGCACACATGGTGGTTCACAAATGCGTGTAATTCTACTTCCAGGGAATTCTATACTTTGTTCTGGCCTCTAAAGAACTCTAGGCACATACTTGGTACACATGCTGCACCCACACACATTAAAAAAGAAAAGACAAAACAAAGAAGCAATCTCTCCCCAGTTATGTTGCTGCCCCCCCTTCCCCAAGTGGCTGGCTGTAACTGTTATTTCCTCACACCAGACACACATGATTATGAAAGTATGCTTCAAGTACCATAAAAGCAGGTCATTAGCACAAATTTCTTGCCTTTGGCTATGTGTCCCAGAATAATGGGATCTACCTTTCTCTTAGTATAATACACTCCACCTGCATCTTAGATATGTTAGTATTTAAAAGAGACCTTATAATTCATCAAACCCAGCTTCTTCCTTTTGGACATATTGGAAACTAGGGCCTAGAAAATGTCATAGTAAAGGAAATTTGAAAGTTGAGGATTAGACCTCAGAGACCCTGATTCTCATCTCTATGTCTTTTCAATAAATCCCTTGCTTTTCCGAAAGGAAGTTAACTGTTTAAGCTCTTACGTGAACTCATGTTTATGAGCACTGTGGTACGCCCACTGCAAGCTAAAAGGAGCACTAAACAAGTGAGACAGTTGGCTGCTTTGCTCTCCTCTTCTTTTTGAGGAGTGTTCAGAGCACCAGCGTTCTCCTGCACGGCAGTATCATGCATATAGCCAAAGAGCCCACTCACATTCCTTCTTCAGAGTCACTAAACTGGGGGGGTCAAAGGAAACAAATTTAATCCATGTCAACACTGTGAAAAATCAATATTAAAGTCTCTGGAATATAAAATCTGACAATGCCTCTTAAACTTGTTTTTTCAAAAACAACAACAACAAAAAATCAAAATCCACTATATGTTTGATTTAGAATTTTACCTCATTCTAGTACTAGAAATATCTAGGAGACAAGAGGCCGGAGGATCAAAATTTTAGGGCCAATGTCTGCTACACAGAAGTTTCAGGACAACCTGATTTCTATGAAATCCTGCCCTTTCCAAAGCTTTAAGCTGGTATGGTGGTACATGCCTGTGAAACACCAGCTAAGAAAAAATAATAAATTGAGAGAGAATGAGCAATCTCCCAAAATATTTAATAATTAAATGTATGAAATTGTTCTTTGACCTTAGGTAGTTTTATGCCTAGAGGTTGCTTTATGTTGCTAATTAATAGCTGAAGATCAATAGTGATTAAGCCTGAAGAAAATATGAATTTAAAAAAGGCGTCTAGGAGCTGGAGAGATGGCTCATCAGTTAAGAGCATGAACAACTCTTGCAGGACCCAAATTCAGTTCCCAGTACCCACTATCAGGAGGCTCACAACCACCTATAACTCCAGCTTCGAAGGACTCTAATACCCCTGGGTTTTGAACATCAACATACGTGTGTGAATGCACATATACACAACAAAGAAAAATAAACTAGAATTTTAAAGAAAGGCTTTTAGATACTGAGCAGAGCAGCGACACTATCAGGCTAAGTAGTGCACATCTGGGCATGTATCTAAATGTGAAGACCACCCTGTTGTTTTCAAAACAAAATTCCCAGCTATTCATCACCAATGAAGAGTCAAGAGCCAGATGCTGGGGTGAAAATGAGCAATTAAGACAGTTAGTTGGCTTAACTAGCTCTGCTAGCTCAGAGAGGAGAGCAAGCACCCAGTGGACCTTCCTCCTCTACCGACTGTCCTGAAGGAAGCTTTCTCTTTCTCCATGATGTCTTAAATACCTACAACCCCTTTGAGACCTCCCTTTCTGTTTCCTTCTGTTCACTCCCTGTCAGCTGCTTGCCTGCTGGCCTCTTGACCTAGAGTTGACTGGAGGTCATCAAATGTGCGAATATCCTGCAGCACACCCCTTTCAAGGCCCATATCTCTCTCCATTCACAATTTCAAAGGCAGCTAACTTTGTTATGTTCTATTTTTATTTATTTATTTATTTATTTTTAAGACAGGGTTTCTCTGTGTAAGCCTGGCTGTTCTAGAATTTGCTCTATAGATGAGACTGGTCTTGAACTCAGAGATCCTGCCTCTGTTTTCCAAGTGCTGGAATTAAATATATGAGTTAAATCAAGTTTCGACATCCTCTGCCCTCAGACAGGATTTCACTGTGTAGCCCCGGCTGTCCTTGAAGAGAACTGCCTGTCTCTGCCTTCTAAGCACTGGAATTAAAGGCATTTGCAACTGTACCTAGCCTAGTTCCCACACCATAAACAAACACTAGAATCAGTAATAAATAACCTACAGCACTATAGAAGACAAAAAAGGGCTCTTGAGTTAACTATAGCAATCCCAAGGCCACAAATGCCCTGATCTAGGGGTTTGTGGGTTAAGGGATAATAAGTTGATCTAAGGCAACTCTTTGGGCTGGGGCAAACAAAAAGTGGCAGTGTGCTAGGGAGGCAGAGGCTGGCTGATATGCGTCCAAGGCCAGCCTTGAAAAACAAAGCAAGACAAACCAAACAAACAAACAAATCCCCAAACAACAACAAACCAAAAGTCAACCAAACAAAAGGTGAGGTGGGTGATATCTACAACATCCAAGATGGGGCTACTTCTGCCTCCCTCATCCCTCATTCACAAAAAAATAAGGTAATTTTCAAGACTTTTTTTTTCTCTCCCTGAGACAAGGTTTCTGAGTAGCCTTGATTGTCCTTTGAGTTCTGCCTATCTTGGCCTCTGGGACTAAAGGCACAGGCCACCACCTTCTGGCCTTTTTTAAAAAAAAAAAAACAAACAAAAAACAAGTGTAAGTATCAAGCCAATTCAAAATTCATTTTTAGTTCCTTTCTTTTCTTTTTAAGACAGGGTCTCGTGAATCCCAAGCTGGCCACAGTCAGTATGCTTCAGAGGGTGACCTTCAATGTCGGACCCCCCTGTCTCCACCTTCTTTACCAGCTCTTGTTTGGTTTGGTTTGTGCTTTGAGAGCTGGCCCCAAATTCTCAGCTGGGATTACTGGATTTAAGTCGTCATTCTCAGAAAAGAATTTAGTTTCTACAAGGGTAGGGTTGAGAAGGGATCATACTAACTACTCAGGACAGGGCCTGGGGCAAATGATGCTAAATGGGATACTTAGCACAGGAAACACTAGAAAGCAAGGTAACTCAATGAGTGAGCATGCTTGCCTGTAAACTAGTAACTTGATTTTGATCCTGGAACCTACATGGTGGGAGAGAACCAATTTCCAAATGTTGTCCTCTAACTTCCACATACCCATCATGGATTTGTGTATCTATTTAATAATAATGATTAAGAAAAGCAGGTACTGAGGCATGGTGGCATGTGGGCCTTTAATTTCAGCATGCAGAGGCAGGCAGATCTAGGTTTGAGGACAGCCCTGGTTAGGCAGGGTCCACAGTGAGGCTGTCTTAAAACAAAACAAAAAAACCCAACAGGTAGACCTTGTATATACTTCTTTGGAATAAGCTGTAAGACAGTTAAAGGAAACAATACAACCCCAATGCATTCCAGAGTGACCAATATCTGGCTACAAAGCTAAACAACTGAAAGCACACACAGCCTTAAACTTGTAAGTTTTCTACAGAGAAAACAAGTTACAAGGTTACCTTCGTGGAGAACACAACCCCTTCCAATACATAGCCTGTGATTTACTTTTAACTGTCTGAAATGAGTTTAAAATGCATGAGAATTTTCCTCTACCTGCCTCAGTTTCTGCCCCTAAAAGGCAAACAATGTCACCAGTTTAAAGAGATACAAATGCTTCATCTTTTTCACTTCAAATAGGAGACACGTGTTAAACTAACCGCCACCACAAAGAGGACCAATTGGTCCCGAAACTTACTCATCATCCTCCGCCAATCGCTTGTGTTTCTTTCTACAGTGAATGGAAACACTGTTGGAACAAACAAAAACAAACCAGTCACTTAAGACGGGAACTTAAAGATTTCTGCATCCTGTATTTCTCGCCTCACTTATCCGGATCTCCCGCCACAAACTGAACAGTCCTTCCTTGGCCGTGATAGACCGACACAGGTCCCAAATGATCACGTCTTGCCGGGGACTCCAAATAACCACAGACAAGGAAATCTGAAGTTGTCACTTCTGTCGGGGCAGTGACAGTTGAGCACTGGCTCCAAACCCATTTCTGCCCACCACATCGCCGATGAGGAACCCAAATGTCCCAGAGGCATTCAAAGTTGTCCTGGCCGGCGGCCGCGCGAGCGAAGGGAAGCGGCCTGGCCGAAGAACCCTCGAAGGTCGCCGGCCTTGCGACCCGGAACTCACGGTTAACGTCCCTCGGGGTTAACGGGCCCGCCCCGCCTGCTCACCGTCCGCGCGCTGTTCTCCCGCCCGGACTGCTCGGTGCTCCACGGACACCGGGCCGCGGGGCCAGGTCATGGCCGGCGGCTCCTGGCGGGAAGGCCCGGCCCGCGAAGGCCGGCGGCGGCTGCAGGAAGTCCGCGCTGCCGCTCAGAGGGAGGCCGCTGAAGGGCCGGCCGAGGGCTGCCATGGCTTTCCAGAAGAGGCTGCGTCCGCGACCCCAGTCGTTCGTGTTCCCAGACTCCGCAGTGGCCGCCACCACCGCTACCCACGAGAACCCGCCTCGGAGCCCTCTTCGACCCCCAAACCTCACGCCTTCTAGAACCCTCCACTCCGGACCGCCCAGAGACACGTCGGGATTTGTTGTGTATAGAGGGCCGCTGTCGTGAGGCATGCCGGGAGTTGTGGTCCTTGAGGACTACAAGCAAGATGGCCGGCGGTGTTCTAGGCGAATCGCGGGAGGTCAGGACGCCCTCACAGGCCCCTAGAATGACGTTTACCTAACGCCTATACAGAACGTTGAGCTGGGCGTGGTGGCTCCTGAAGATCTTCCCAGCTCTCAGAAGGTGGAAGCAGGATGATCAGACACGTTCAAGGCCAGCCTTTGACTATGTAGCATGGTCTAGACCAGCCTAATCTACGTGAGACCCAGTCCAAAATAAAAAAGTTATACACTTCTGTTTCTTATGTAGTAAACAGGATAATAAAAATTTTTTCAGAGTTGAAATGAGTAGTAAATGAATTAAAAATCTAGAGGTGGAGCACACATTTAAAACCAGCACTCCCTGGGCAGAGGAGGGAAGATCTCGGCAAGTTCCAGGTCAATCTGGTCTACATAGTGACTTCCAGACCAGCCACTGTTAAAAAACAAAACAAAAAAAATGTCTAGGGGTGGGACCTAACAGCTGGAGTTATTATTCTAGAATCTACAGTGAGTGAAAGGAAAACCAACTCTAGAAAGTTGTTCTTGAACTTCCTTGCGTGGGAGTGGGGGTGGGGCGACTTTGTGTGTACTGGTTACATATGCACTCTCATGCACACATACAATAATAATACAAAATAGAAAATTAAAAATAAAAACCTGGGGGTGAAGTATGGCTCAGTGGTAGGGCACATGTGCAACACTACAATATTTATATATAAAGCAGCTGGATGTTGTAGTACACACTTCCAGTCAGTCCCTGCAATAGGGGGATTGAAGCAAGAGAATTGTTTGAGGTTAGCCTGAACAACAAAACAGGATGCCAAGGCTAAGAAAACTGTACTCCACATGTGTGCTCATGTAATGCTATCTTTCGATTCTTTCTGTGTTTTATCATAAATGAAATTGTTGATGTATTGGATCCCATGGACAATTACTAAAGCCCTCAGATATTGGGAGAGCAATTGGAGGGGAAAAAAAAAAAGTTCAGCTTGGCATATCCAAAGATGGTTCATAATGTCTTCTGCTTAGGTTGGACAAACGGGGTAGCAGGATTGGTCTATCACTGATCATTCCCCATTTTTTTTCTGCTTCAAAGAATGATC
Source organism: Tokudaia tokunoshimensis (assembly GCA_036184795.1). Classification (NCBI taxonomy): domain Eukaryota; kingdom Metazoa; phylum Chordata; class Mammalia; order Rodentia; family Muridae; genus Tokudaia; species Tokudaia tokunoshimensis. Next base: position 75,930,685 of record BTHU01000014.1, read on the forward strand.
CCATCTATAGAGAGCCATATTGGGGTGTCTTGTCGCCTGGCAGAAACTTGACATTGACCAAGGTAAAGTTCTCCCAGCCTGTGAGCTGAAATTCCTGTCCCAGCCATAATCCTGCTCCACCTAGGGTGGAGTGAAGGTGAAGTTCTTTGTTCCTCCAGGTCTATGAATTCCTGAATTAAGCAGGTGACCTGCCCAGCTACCCAAGCCAACGCCTTGTGAACAGTCAGACCAGATCTGCAGACCTGGTTCCAGCCTTTGAGGGGGGGGGGGGTTCTCCCGCCTATATATTTGAAAAAGACCATTAAAGTTTGATCCTTAAGCAGGAAACATAGCCTTGGCTCCATGTTTCTCTTGTCACCCCATTGTTTTCTAGCCCCAGCTCTCTGTCCAGAAAACCTGATAACCTGTTCATATGAAGCCGCAGGCGGTTTCACCCACTTAGCCAAAGACTGTCAAGTACACACCAGTAATTGAACTAGAGTGGACTTAATAAAGTGAGTTAGTGTCTTAGCCAGGGAAAGTTGAGTTAGTGATGAATGATTTGGAGGAAGTGAAGCTCCTAAAGGCAACTTTGTATGAGCAGGTCGAGGTGGCATAGACCTGTAAGCCCAGCATTTGGAAGGTCGAGGCAGAAGGATTTTAAAAAATTGAAAGGGCAGCCTCAGCTAAGAAGGACATGTAATGGACGTGTGAGACCCTATCTCCAAAACAAACAAAACAGCAGCACCTTTGACTGGAATGAATTGTTAGGAATTTAGGATAATTCTATGACTCAAATAATTCAAGACACAAAGGAAATTGACTATTTCTATCTACTTTAGTAGAAGTCTCTGAGCTTAGGAAGGAGACTCATTTTAGCAGATCAGTGAAGGTATCAGATAGGATATGAGGACCAATTTAGAAAACTAATTCTATTGTCCCACTATACCTTGGGGCTGTACATGCTAGGAGTTTACCAGTTTGGGGAAGGTATTAGATAGGATATAAGACATGACTATTCCTTCTACATGTCTGTGTTCTGACACAATTATCAAGTAGCTTTGCTTTCATCTTGAGCTTGAGGTAACAATGATTTTATTTGAGAACCACCTGCAGAATTCTTCAGGAGGACTCTGAGGATGCCCCAGAAGTATCATTATCTAACTGAGGTCCAGAAGCTCATCTCCCAGACAAAAAAATGTCTGAGAGCTAAATTTTAGGGGCAAAGAAATGCTTTATGCAGTGGCCAATCATGCTGTCACTGCCTATTGAGTCTTATTTATATGCTCTCCAAACATCACGTGTTCTCCCACAGGTCTTGCCTTGGCAAAACACCATGTGAGTCTGCATCACATGACACGACCAGGAACTTCCACCTCAGCCAATGAATGGAGAATTGTCCATACACTAACTTCCCCACTCTAAGACCACTACCACAATTTTCAAGCCATATTTGAAGCAGCCTTTATTAAATAGTGTTCAGGACCCTGGGTACTGGCCAGGTTCATACCCAAGACCTATGTGTAACTTTAATTTTTTCAAACCTTATTTTTAATAATGGTTTGAAACACTTGGTTTCTTAAACACTTTAACCTCCTTTGTTGCCCACCACCCACCTAACAGAGGTAGTGGGAAAGAAAGGGCAAGGAAGAAGTGGACCTGTTTAGAAAGGTTCTTTGGAGCAACTCCCTTCTCTGTTGTCTGGAAATCAGCAGTTCAGTTCAGAGGTTAGCTGGCAGTGGCAGCTTGATCCACTCGTAAACACTTCATGGATACACCAGCAGTCCAGTTCAGCAGAGTCAGGTTAGCAACAGCAGTGACACGACCTAGCAGAGACAGTCAGGGCTCAGCCTCAGCATGAATTAGCAGGAGAGACCAGCAGGAATGCCAGAAGTTTTTCAGCTGTGCCTCTTTCAGGGAATTGAAGATCAGTGAAGGTGAGGACCCACAAGTGTTGCATAGTAGCTCTATAAGCAAGTCAAATTCCCAACCTCTGCCACTGTCCACTGAGTCCTATTATACTCTCTCCAAACATCACGCGTCTTCCACAGGGTTTTGCCTCAGCACGTGCATCTGCCTCAGCTGATATCACTCTGTCAATCAGCCCAAGTCATCGAAAGCAGCAAAACACTGCAGCACACGGCCAGGTTTTTGGTGCATTTCTCTCTATGGAGTCCTGACAAATGCAGCTCAACTACGCAATGCAAAGTGGACCAAAACATGCTTGTTGTCAGTAAAGAATACTTCATCCCGTGTCCTTTCATGTGCTTGCTTTAGCAGAAAATCCTTGAAGTGGTAGTTGGCTAATGCTACTCAAATAATCCAGTGGTGGAAATGTGCACTCCTCCCTACTGCCCCAATGCTCCAATGAAACACACACACACACACACACACACACACACAGCCTTCTATTTTAATATGCCTTAATGGCTGAGCCACTTCCAAACCTCCATGTTGCTAATGCCTCCCCTCCGATACTCCTGAATTATTATGTATTACAATCTATATTCCATCTTTGCTACCGCAGACCCAGGCCTGCAGTCCTCCTGGGCCCTGACTCTTACATGTTGGCAGTCTCTCTATCTGTCCTACACTTCTCAGGCCTGGACCTCTTTCCTCCCAGCAATGGTGATTCTCCCTCCTCTCCTGCGTTCCTTGCCCTGGAACCTAAACATCCCACCTCTGTCTCCATGCCCAACCATTGGCCGCCAGCAACTTTATTTACTAATCAAAGCCAACTGGGGGCAGGGACCCTCAGTGCCTTACAGGCAGACCTGCAGGTTCCCGTGTAATTTTGGGAGCTGAAATAACACAAGTAGCATTAGAACCAATCCACAACACATCCTTTCACCTGTGTCTGCTTCAGCCAAACGTTCCTTCACGAAACTGCCTTAGTCTCTCACCTGTGTCCATTTCAGCTAAGTGCTCCTTCACGTGTGTGCCCCAGTGAAACATCATCTGACTGACTTTCCAAAGAACCCTTAAGTTTCCACTTCACCCATGCTCAGAATATGACACTAGATTACATTAGTCAAGGGCTTATCAAGACAAAACCCATAAGGCTCTATATTTCCCACTTTTGTCCAATCAGAGGCATACTTCCTGCCTATGTGAGATTAAGCACATCCTGTGCCAGTTGGACCAACCAAGCTTATTTACCAAAGTAAAAACACATGGCTTATTATCTTACATGAACAGCAGCCCCTGGCATTTCAGGCAGTTATCTGTTCTTTGGGCAAGTGGGGCTTATAGGTTAGAGGCATTTTTGTTTTATAGATCTCTTCGGCACAGTAATTTAAACTTAAAACATAATATTAGCCATCACACAGAGAGACTGAGGGATTAGAGAGAGATAGAAGGATCAGAGAATAGACTAGGAATGATAGACAGACATCCAAACCAACAAAAGAGGACTATCAAGCCCTTTCTGGGAATAGGTGATCTTCCAGGAACTTGTATCACCTTTTTCTAGTCGTTCATGATCTGGAGCTTCTGGTCATGGTAGCTGGTTGGTGTCTTTAGCCTTGACAATTGCTTAGACCAGTCTAGGGAAAGCTAGCCCTGTATTATCGTTATGGATGAGATATTTATCCAACTGGGAAATTACACACGTGCCTATGTATACTCTGTGCTCTGTGCAACTATATACTCATGTAGGTGGTGTATAAACATATGGGATAATCTTCATATGTGTGCATATGCACACATATACATTTGTGTTCATACATAGATGTGTGTGCAGTCATTTTTATGTATCGATACATATTGATGTGTACTTATAGTTACATACTCACTTGTGTTGTTTTTAAAGCAAAATCCCAAACATTCGATTACCAAATGAAGACTCAAGAGCCAGACACTGGTGAAAGCCTGCAAGCTCAGAGAGGCAGAGAAAGCACCCAGCTGACTTTCCTACTCCTTCAGTGTCCCAGGAGGAAAAGGCTCCTTCTCCTTCTCTACACTGTTTTAAATGCCCTTCTACTCAAAGAACTTTCTTTCCTTTTCCTGGGTTTTCTTATATTCACTCTCTCAACTGGTGGCTCTGCCTCTTGACCTATCCTTGACTTTATTTAGCTTGGTTTACAGAAAGCTCTTGGGTTAAAGGTATAAGCTAGGGCTAAGCCTCACCACAACTACTTGTTTACAGTAAACAGAAAGCTCTTGGGTTAGAAGTGTGTGCTAGGGCTGAGTCATGCACAACAAGAAACAGGTTTTTCCACTTCCAATCTTGGGGCTCACAATGTGACCAAATATCCTGCAACACACTTGTTTTCACATGTATATACCTGTGTTCACACACACAGATGTTCTTGTCTGTTCTATGTGTCCACATATGTACATATGTGTGTACTTGTGTGAAAATGTGTGTCTAATGTGCCATATTTATATGTATGTGCCTGGCTGTGCATGCACTTCTGTGTTTGTGTATGTCTGTGAATGTATTTGTGGGTCTGTATGCATTCTGTGCTCAATGCATAGACGTATTCATTTAAATGTGTCAATTTGTGAGCTTGAGTGTACATAGTCTGTAAGTGTACGTGTGTATATACAGCTTACATGAAGATGTTTTGTGCGTACAAGTGTGTGCCTGCTGTGTGTGTCCCTGATGCCTATGTGTTATCTCAAGGGAGATAAAGACCTAAGTTTGTAACAACTAGTTACTGTCTTTGTGCTTCCAGTTGCATCAGGGCTAAATTCATCCAAAGAAAACTTTCTGCATTTCAGTTACTCAAGACTAAGTGATCACTATTATATGATCACTGTTAATCAATAAATTATTAATATGTAATCACAATTTATCCTGAAACCAATATCTATCTCATACAAGTGTCTCTTATAGTTAATTTGGGGGGGGGCGTGTAAAGGAGGTTTTCTTCCTAAGTTTCCCAGAAAACGCATTTATGTTGGTAACAGTATATGATCATGCATGTTGTCACCTGAGGGTAAAAGTAACTTTTATTTATCTGGAATAATTGTTGTCCTTGAGTCTTAGTGCCTCAGTCTGCAAATTCAGGCCTAGTCCTAGAAGCTTCTAGTCTTCATACAATCTAATCTAGGCCTAGAATGTTTTCAGCTTCTGGGACTTACTGCTGAATAAGCTCACCTGGTCTTTCTAGTCCTTCTGAGCTCGGGCTGGCTGATTTCTCTCAGACTCCTCTCATGCTCCCTGATCCAGTATTGCTTCTCTCGGGTTCTCCTGCGTTACTCTGCTTGACCTCAAACTGACACGAGCAATCTGTTCTTATCCTCTGGCTCCTCTCATTCTCTGACTTGTCTCTGCACAACCGTCCCAGTTAAACCACCGCTCCTCCCTTCTCTCTGCACCCCTCTCTCTTCAGAAGCTTCTCTTTCTCTCCTCGTGAGAGTTGGGCAGATCCTATTCTGTTAAATCTTCCTCTGATTCATCCCTTTGTCTGCCACTTGATGAGACAACACTTTCAAACATTGGTGCTTCCTTCTACAAACTAACTTCACCTTCATTGTTTGGGATTAAAGGTGTGTGCTAAGGGCCTGTCTACATTCAAACCAGAGAGATTAAAGGTGTGAGCTAAGGGCTGAGCCACATCACAACTACAAACAGGTTTTTTCAGTACTTAACACAATCTCAGGGTTCACAGTGTGAGCACATATCCTGTAACACCTGAGGAGGCACATACTCTCACTGAGTAGTCTTATGTCTTAGCGCTAAATATGGTAAAATATAAATGTAAAATGATATTTTAGGTCAAAATAGTAACAAGACACATTTAAAATATCTATTTCTCTCTCTCTCTCTCTCTCTCTCTCTCTCTCTAAAGTCCGGGTCTCTATATAGCCATGGCTGTCCTTGAACTCACTATATAGACCAGGCTGGCCTCAATCTCACAAACATCCACTTGCATTTGCCTCTGTAGTTCTGGGTAAAGAAGTGTGCCAGGGAACTCACCTAAATTATCCATTATATTCGTAAGTCTCCACAAAGTTGAATGGAAAGATCATCAGCTATTCATAACGTAAGACAAACGCAATGGAGGACCATGAGTTTGACCTCAGCGTTTGCAAAATGAAAGTTTAAATAAAAACAAGTGGCCTTTCTTAATTTGTATGTATCTCAAATAACTCCCAACTGTTTAACTCTGAGATTTAAGAGAAATTTAAAAAAGAAATAATAAAATTAATATATTCTATTTGCCAGTTTTAAAATAATTTTTTTTTCTTTTTTTAAGACGGGGGTTTCTCTGTATAGCCCTGGCTGTCCTGCAACTCACTCTGTAGACCAGCCTGGCCTTGAACTCAGAAACTCTGTCTCCCGAGTGCTGGGATTAAAGGCGTGTGCTACCACTGCCTGGCTTCAGATTTAAATTATGTGTATTAAAGTACATTGTTTGTGAGTGAGTGAAGATGCCTGTGGAGACCAGGAGATTGTCCTGGAGAGCTGGAATTTCACAGGTTGTGAGCTACCCAGTGTGAATGACAGGGACTGAACTCTGGTCCTCTGTGAGAAAAGTGTAAGTCCTTAAGCACACTATCATCGCTCCAGTCCCTTTAGCTGCCGGTTTTTATCCAGATGAACTGTGGACCCTTCTTATCCAGTTTCAGCCCCAGTGAACTGGGAACAATGCCATTTGATCAACTCATTTTGAAATGTGATAGACATTTACAGAGCGACAGATAGGGAATAGAGTCGTCCAACTGTGTATCATCAGGATGGGAAAAGAAACACTTTAGATTACTATTTTATCTTGTTATGCTATCTATGCCTTTTTGTTATATGACTTAGAATGCATGCACTATATTAATACATTATAGATGAATAATAATGACTATGTTATATAGCTGGGCTATTTGTATGTTTTAAACTGGAATTGGGCTACAAATCTTTCTTTTTCAAAGATTAAAAAAAGAGATTTTGGGGACTGGAGAGATGGACTCAGCAGTTAAGAACACTGACTACTCTTCCAGAGGTCCTGAGTTCAATTCCCAGCGCAACCACATGGTGGCTCACAACCATCTGTAATGGGATCAGATGCCCTTTTCTGGTGTGTCTGACAGTGTACTCATATAAATAAAAATAAATATATCTTAAAAAAAACCCATTTTGTTGGTTCTTTGTGAACTTCACATCATACATCTCAATCCCACTCATCTCCCTCCCCCCTTGTACCTGCCCACCACCCTGGCAACCTTCCCCCCCCCACACCCCCACCCCAAACAGAAAAGAAATCTCATGGAAGCTATAATGTGTCACAATGTATCCCACAGTTTTTTTCCACACTTCTTTGCTTACAAATATTCATTGCGATGACTCTTTGGTCTGGTATGAGGCCTCTGGCTTCTGCTACTCTATTGGTACTGGATCCTCACTGGGACTCCTCTCAGATATCCTGCTGTTGCCCTGTGTCATGGAGATCCTGTAGTTTTGGATCTGTAGGACTGACCCTTCATGCACTCCAGCAGTTCATCGATGGGGTAGAGGTTGGGGCGGGTCAATTCCAAGCCCTGGATCTGGGCCTAAGAAGTATCAGAAATGCTCGCCCAGCAGGCCTTCACGCTCTTAAAGCCGGCTTACCTGAAATCCCTGCAACCCGGGCCATCTTTACTCCGTTGTCCAGGCGAGGTGCAGGACCTGCTCTCCTGAGTGCTGCAGCCAGTGAGGGACAGGGTCAATTCATCTGCCATAGATGTTGAGGGACAAGGGAGGGGAGGAGGGTGTCTCTCCCTTGTTTGCACCACTCCCAGCAGACCAGAGGCAGAGCCGGCCGGCTCTCAGGTGCTCACACCCTTGGGGCTGGCTCACTTGTAGCCCCCACATCCAGGGCCAGGTCTACTAGGCTGCCCAGGCAAGTCTGGGTGCCTGCCCTCCTGAGCTGCAGAAAGTAGAAGGCAGGGCCAGCTCTCCTGCCTCCCCTGGGTCACATAAGAGGTGCGGGTGGGGGACACTACCACATGACAGAAAAGAGGCAAGGCCAGCTCTCTCACACTCATACCCTGGGGCTGACTCACCTGCACATCCTCCGGACTCCCCCACCTCTGCCATCAGGCGGCTCACATGCTGCCCAGGTGAGGTGCGGGGCCTGCTCTCCTGTGCTGCAGCAGGTTTAGGGCAGAACAGCTTTCCTGCTTTCATGACCCTGTAGGGACCAATGCTCCCACGTCCAGTGTCGAGGGCAAAAGGAAGGAGAGGGGATCTCTTCCTTGCCAACGCCATGGCACCACAGACTAGAGGCAGGGTTGGCTCTCCCACACTCATGGCCTCCAGGCCAGCTTGCCCACAACCTGCACATCCATCTATTGTGCTGCCTGGGTGAGGTGCAGGACCTGCTCTAACAAGCTGCTACTGGTGAAGCATGGGGTCTGCTCTCCTGATCTCACAAGCCCAGGGCTAGGTCTCCTCCTTGCCTCGGGTCGTAATGGGCAAGAGGGGAGGAGGGTATTTCTCCCTTGTCCATGCCGCCATAGTGAGATGAGTCATAGGGCCAGCTCGTGTTTGTATCCTTGACGCCTGCAAACCTGCAATTCCCCCAATGTCCGGACTGCTCTTCCGAATAGTCAGCTGGCTATAGTGGGGTCAGCTCTCCCGCTCTCATTCCTCTAGGGCCAACTTTCCAACAATGTCTGGATGAGGGGTGGGGCCAGTTCGACACAGCCCTCAGACATCAACGAGTCCCCAGTGGCAGCCCAGACCAAGGACATCTGCCTGGCCTCCAGTAGTAACCGATCCCTGATACTACAGGGCCACAGACCCAGACACGACTCCCCGCCCCCCCCGCCCCCCCGTCGGCATAGACCAGGACCCTTACCATGGCCCAGGTGGCATCACCAGCTACTTAGAGCAGCTTGTTCATCACTGCCCTTGAGTCTTCAGTTCTGCCTCTCGTCATTGTGCCCATCTCCTGTTTCTCTGTCTCTTTCTTCCATTTCTCCATCCCTTACTTGTTCCTTTTAGTGGCTCCCGGGTCTCTGAGTGTCTGGGGGTTGTTTTAGGAGCTATGATGGGTTCGTGCATTATGGAACCAGGCTGGGGTCATCTCCAGCATGGGGGGTGAGGGCGCCAGACTGGTGTTCGTCTCAGGCTAGCTCCCTGTCTGTGTCCCATGGCTCCAGTCTGGTGGTCATTTCAGGGCACTTCCTCTCCCTGCCCACCCTGCAGTGTCTTGGACTCACTCCAGCTTGTGGCGTGGTCCCAGGTGAGGTTCTTCTAGTCTCTGGCTGGCTTCCTGTCCTGGGAGTCTGTCCAGTCCTGCTTGACACTGGAGCGGCGGTCATCTCAGGCTTGCTTGTTTCAGGGACTGTTAGACTGCTCACCATTCAGATGTTCACAGGTCAGAACACAGTGTAGACATAGACTCGTTCACAGGTCAGAACACAGTGTAGACATAGACTCTCTCCTCTCTGCCACCTACTGAGGCACACGTGATACAGCAGCCACATCTACAGTGCCTCTAGGGGAAAGAGGAAAACATCTTTATTTATTTTTGTTTTTTTGAGACAGGGTTTCTCTGTATAGCCCTGGCTGCTCTGGAACTCACTCTGTAGACCAGGCTGGCCTTGAACTCAGAGATCTTCCTACCTCTGCCTCCCAAGTGCTGGGACTAGAGGCCTGTACCAATGGGATCCGGCTTACAGATTTTACAATTAGGAGACTGCCAAGGTTTGAGGTGAATATTGTTCCAGGGCTTCTACAGAACAATGGAGCTGCCCGGCGCCACTGATGGAGATGTGTGCTGTGGAAGCATCAGAGGTTGCGGTCTGGCAGCTGGGATGGGTGGACTTCTTTACTGGATGAAGCTTTCTGAGGAAAACATCAATTAAATGGACAATGTGTGCTTTATAGATTTGTATCCATGGTGAGAGTTTTGGACAATAGTCTCTCAGCCAATAACTCCTGCATTGTTATCTCTCTTGATGTATATATTGTGTGATATTCATCAGAGAAGACTGTTCAGACATGGGTTTAAGACAATAGAAAGTATTTATTAGCTGGCCAGCAGCTACCCTGGGTGTTCAGGATCCCAGTGTAGTCCTGAGCCTTTTTTGGAGTGAATTTTAAGCACAAAACCCATGTTCTGAGTTGATACACTTCAGTTAACAAGAACAGTCAGCCAGAAACACAGCTACAGAAGCTAAATAGCAAGGTTAGTACATTTAGAGACTTACCCAGAACTGTGGACTTTGATGGATTTGGTCTTTGTTTTAGTTTTGGCAGAGGGTGCTGTCCACTTGCTGAGTTTTACAGCATTAATGGCACTTTCATCATGGAATCCATTGTGCTGGGATGGGGTGGGCAACTAGGATCTAGGGCACTGTTACAGGTAGTGGTTAATGCAGAGGGTCAAGGTTGCTCAAATGCAAAAAACATAGATATTAAAGCCAGGAATGATCACTCTTGCAGTAGGGTCTAGGCCAGGAGGAATAGGGCATGTCTACAGGATGGATACAGGTACCTTGATGCCGGGTGTGGCCCCAAGCGTCCCCCAGTCAAAGAAAGCCATGCACCTGATGTCATCAAACCCCAGGAATCTCAAGACCCTTTCAGAGGTGCATCTGATAAAACTTCCTCAAAAGACATCTCCAGCAGGGAAATCTGTGCAGTCTTACAAGTGTGACTTAGGATGCTTAACTATCGTTCTCATTTACTTCAACATAAAACAGTTGCAAAGCAAACATTCAAATGGTGAGCAACACTTATCCTAAATATCCCTTCCTTTCCGTTTTCCTGGAATCTGGTAGAGGAATGAATGGCATTGCCTTTTCCCAGGTACCTAAAATTCTGCAAGGCAACAAGTCTCTTTGTGACAATTGTAATAGATTTCTATGTAGTCTAAGACCTTAGCATGTCCTATTCAGTTTCATGTTAATCTCATGGAAGCTAGCTAGCGTCTCTTGGGAAAATGACTGTTGACAAAATTCCCCTCATAAGATCTGCCTGTAGGCAAGTCTGTGGTACATTTTCTTCATTAATGTTTCACATGGGAGGGGCCATCTCATGTGGGTGGCATCACCACTGGGAGACCAGGAACAGGGTTCTATAAAAAAGCCGACTGAGGTCGGGCGGTGGTGGCGCACTCCTTTAATCCCAACACTTGGGAGGCAGAGGCAGGAGGATTTCTGAGTTCGAGGCCAGCCTGGTCTAAAAAGTGAGTTCCAGGACAGCCAATGCTACACAGAGAAACCCTGTCTCGAAAAACCAAGAAAAAAAAAGCCGACTGAACAAGCCAAGAGAAGAATGCCAGTAAGCAGCACCCTTCCATGGCCTCAGCATCAGCTCCTGCCTCTGGCATCCAGCCAGGAGATTGTTGAAGAATGAACTGAGATGTGGAACTGTTCCCGGAAGAAACCCTTTCATCTCCCAAAAGCTTCTATCATGTGTTTTCTCACAGCAATGGGAACCCCAACTAAGATGTGGCGGTGTTGGTCATTTCCCTTGAGTGATATAAGACAGCCCAGCAAGAGCAGCTTCCGCAAGGGAAGGCTTCCTACAGTCTGGCATGGTGGGGCAGGCACAGCAGGGAGAGCAGCCAGCATCTGCAGTCAGGTAGCAGAGGGAGATGAGAACTCAAGTTCAGTTCCCTCACTCCTCTATCGGAAGCAAGACTCCATCTGGGGAAGGCTCGGTCTCCCAAGCGAGTCAAGGTCCCGTGAGTGAGTTGCTAACACTGAACTGAACATAGTCAAGTTCAATTTACTGTTGCTACTACTTCACTGTGATGTGTGCTCTTATAAAATAATAAAAACAAAACTAGAAAGAAATGGTTCACTTTATTTGAATTTGCTACCAGAAATTAATTTACATAATTAATACTAATCATTCTCTGTGTCATCCCAGAACATTAAGGCACATAGTTTTGATCGTTGATATTCACCTTGAGGATTGTTCACACAATGCCATTACTTTCTCAAAAATAAAGGTACACTTAATATAAAATCAGAAGGGGGCTGACAGAAGGGGAGACAGATGATTATGATCTACAGGGACTATACTCCAAGACATTTGGGGACCCAGCCTCCTCACACTAAGTGAAAAAACTGAAGAACTACAGCACTTCCCGGTAAATCAATATTTATTTGCAACTCTCTACAATATAAGTAAACAAGCCCAGCACACACTTGAATAAAATATCCAAAGAATGCAAGGACTGACTGCATTTAGCTCTTGAATCCTAGATCCCAGTGAAACACAGTTCCTAATCCAGAATGAGCACTTCAAACTCTTCTTCTCATCGATGTGCCTGTTACACGTTCACAGAGAGGGTGACTGCCACAGGCTGTGTAGACAGGGAGGTGCAGTGGTCCTTTGTTGTTTCAGAGTGTGACTCTGCTTAGGAGGGTCTCATGGCCTTGGCTCAGGACTTGTCTGATGAGCTGACAGGATCTGTGATCTTCTCTCCTCCCTCCAACAAAGGTCTCTGAGATTCCTTGCCAGGCAGCTCCTGAGGGGCAGGCATGGGGGCTGGGACCATCCAGCTCTCAGCAGGGAAGGCGAAGCCTGCCTGGTTGGCCATGTTGTAGAAGGTGTGCACCATGGCAGTCAGAGAATCAGAGAGCTGTCTGAGCTGTGAGAGCTGCTCAGGGCTGAGCAGGGAACCATGCTGCTGGGCCTGCATCTGGACGGTGTCTCCATAAATCTCCTCAGACTTCTCCCTCAGAAAGTTCACCAGGCTCTTCCGAATTGGTGGTGGGTCTGTGCCCTGAGGTTCTGGGCAATGGGCTAGTCCATCTTGCTGACCATTGGCTTTTGGTTCAGCCTTCTTTACTGAAGTCTTGTGTCTCTTTTTCCCATGGGATCTGCCCTCATTTCCTATGGAAAACCCTGACAGCGAGAGAATGACCCAAACCTTCCGGATCCTACAGTGTGCTTTCTGGAATTGCTATGTGATTGGTTGGATTGCCACTCATTTTTACTTGACTCTGATCAGAAACTCAGAGAGAGTTTAGATGACAGAGTGCCCTGACTCTTACCTAGCCTGTGACTGACCCCCCAGCTATGTAATGCCTTCTGTGAGCTCAGAGTTCTCTGCCGTTTTCAAGGACTTTATCCTTATCTCCTTTGTAGAAGCCTTTCTTACTGATTATTTGCTTTCTCTGTCCCCGAGACAATTTCAGTTCTGCTTTCCTTTTATTCTGTTTTAAATTTTATTTTATTTTGCTACACTATTTCATGATGTGTCCAAGTAAACACTTTTTAAATTTCTTCTCCTTTGTCTTAAATTACAGATATACAATGTATCTTGTTAAAAACCAGTCCCCGCTCCCTTCCTCCATCTGCCCTTCCCCTAACATCTAGCATCTACCTCTGAACTTCATACCTTTAAAAAAAAGATTTGCTTTTATTTTTATATATGCGGCAGTGTGAATGCATGTCACTTTTATCGAACACGTTTGCAAGGCCAGTAGAGGGCGCCACGTCACCTTGAGGTAGAGTGTCAGGTGGTTTCTAGCTGCCTCTTGGGAACAGAACCCAGATCCTCATAGCACAGCAAGCCTATTAAGCTGGCCACCCTTTCTAGTGTCATGCTAGATTAATTAAATAATTAATTCAAGACTGAGAATTTCCGTGGAGCCTAGGCTGTCCTGGGACTTGCTGTGTAGACCAGCGTGTTCTTGATCACATTAAACCTATGTGCGCGGAGGTCCAGTTCCCTTGCAAGATGTTTTTTTTTTTCTGAGACGGGATTTATCTTTGTTCTGGAACTCACTCTGTAAACAAAGCTGGCCTCAAACCCACAGAGATTTGCCTGTCTGCCTCCCCACCTCTGGGACTAAAGGCATGGCCCACCACCACTCAGCTCCCATGCTCGTATTTTCTAGTTCTCTTGATGTGTGAAGGTCTTGTGCACGTACCCATGGCCTCTGTGGGTTTGTGTAGAATAGTCACGTCCTGTCCAGAAGCCGGCTTTTTACAGGATTCTTGTCTTTCCTCTGGCTTTTATAGTCCTTCCTTCTACCCTCTCTTCTCTGATGCTCTCCTTGTCAAGGGAGCGTTGGTGTGTAGATATATTTTTTTTTTTTTTTGGTTTTTCGAGACAGGGTTTCTCTGTGTAGCGGTGTGTAGATATTTGATCCACAGATGATCATTTGTGGTCTCTTTTTTCAGCATTTGAACAGCTTTGACTCGTCATTAACCTCCAGCCTCCGCAACAAGAAACTTCTTTGATCCAGGGTGAGAACCACACAGATCTATGGAGACAAACACCCAGAAGTGCTTAGGAAGGAGTTTAACAACATGGCCTCCCAGGGAAACCTTATTCATTCATATCCTATGTGTATGCATGATGTCATGTGACCACAGTCAACTCTAGAGAATCACGCAGTGAAAGAAAGCTCGATTTTTATCTTTCTGAGACTGGTCTAATTTGTTTGAGTATTCCCATCTCCACCCATTTTTCTTACAGGGGATGAGGTCATTCTTCTTTATGGATGGGAAGGATTCCATTGAGCTGCACACCACATTTTCTTTATCCATTTCCAACTTCTGGGACACCTAGATTGTTGCCATCACTTTAGTTACAGCGAGTAGCTCTGCAGGAAACCTTAGTGTGTATTCATCTCTACAGTGTAAGGAGCAGGAGTGGTACAGCTGCTTCATGTGGTTTCAGTCTAATGCTCCTCCCATAGGATCCGAAATCACGGATAATTAAGATCATCTCTACACTTAACGAGGCACCTCCGCTTCTCACTGTGATTACTGCTAAGGCCTAAAAATTCAAATCCCACCAGGGCTGAAGAGGGAGGTGGTTATCAAGTATGCATCACAGATTCTTTGTAGGAGAAAGGCTTAGGATTGGCAATCATTATTATTATCTGCAAGAAGATGAAGAACTGGCCCATGAAGTGTCTGGAGATGAAGTGTTGATATTCAAAATGGATTTTCAGGAGAAAGGACCAAGGCCTTGGGTAAGGGTAGTCACAAATGGCAGATCCCAGTCCGAGTGGGCGGGGACAGTGTGAACACTGAAGAGTGGGGCTGGGCTAAGGGGAAGTCTTTCTCTTCCCTGACTGATGGGCTGACTTCCTTAATTTCTACCTTTTGGAGATTGGTCTGTCTGTACCCCAGGCTGGCCTCTGCTTGTGTCGTCCAACCTCTGCCACCTTTTGGCTTGAGGTTTGTTGCCCCATCCTCAGTATTTGGCAAACTCCTGGAGTAGGCTGACTTAATTCAATCACATTTGATCTAATCAACTCGACTGGTTTTAATTTGGGAGTGTGCGCTGGGTGTGGTGGCTCAGGCCTTAATCTCTCCCACCTCACCGGAGGCAGAGACCAGAGAACTCTCTGTGTTTTAGGCCAGTCTGGTTTGCATAGTGAGTTCCTGGACAAATGGGGCTACAGAGTGAGACCCTATTCAAAAAAGAGGGGGTACATTTGACACTTACAGCCATCTCTGTCTGTATAGATGATCATATCCAGTATTTTTAAGCCAGCATCTGCGGCCTTCTGTTTGTCATTGCTAAGGATACTCATATATTGTCATTATAATGGTGATTTAATTTAGTGTCTGAGAGGCTTGTCTATGTCTAAGACATTTCTTGGTAGAAAGAGGAGGGAGAACTAGTGGTCGAGTTCCTTGCCATGCTGTCCGCTGTCCCTTAATCCCTGGCTTTGACATCCACCTTGGCTCATTATGTAAAGACTCCACAAATGCCAAATCATTATCTGAGACTCAAGTCCAAGAAAAATAGGTTTCTTCCCTAGACAAGGAGGGAGCTTTACAGACAAGGAGAGAGCCCTGTCCACCAAGGGGACTTACTAAAGGCATCTGCAGCAGCCTTGACTACATCTGGAAGTCACTGAAACCCGAACCCATCTGGGCACACCTGTGAGTGATTTTCGTTTAATTAAATCATTTGAAGTGGGAAAACCCACTTCTATTCTGGATCTCTGAGCTGGGAGACCACACCTTTAATCCAGATCTTTGGGAAGACCCACCTATAACTCAGGCCACACCTTCTGCTAGAGGCCTATATAAAGAACACGAAAGAAGGAAGCCTCTGTCTTTGCCGGCTTGCTCTCCTCTTGCTAACAAGTATCCTCCTCCGTTGGCCTTGCATCAGAATTGATTGTGATTCCAGCATATACTGAAGACCACCTTAGACAACCAGTCTTGTGAAGTGAACAACTACTGGACTCTTGGATATTCTGTTCACAAGCAGCCATTGTTGGATTAGCCGGACCACAGCCTGTAAGACTTTCTAATATAGATCTCTTTCCTCTATGTACAGAGAGAGTCATTCTGTAAGTTCTGTTACGCTAGAGAACCCTAACAAATCTGCTAACCATGATTCCTTCTGTTCAGGGAAGAGAGAAAGCCTTTCAGTTCAGCCTGAGCATGGATTCAGAACCCCCCCATCCAGTCCCTTCCGGTGAACCACTGGACCTTCCTATCGGGCCACAGAGCACCTCTGACAGGATATCAGGTGAGGAGAAGCAACTGAGAGAAAACGGGGAGACACTGGCTTCTCATTGCAGTGTGAACAAAACTCAGGTTTCAGGGTGCATTGAGACGGGGAGGGGAGAGGGCTAGATTCCAGCCATAGAGCTGTGATGGTTTAGAGGGGTGAGTAGGAATGGCATAAAATGGCTGACAGTGGTCATCTGAAGGAAATTAGGATCAATGCCTTCAAACTGTGAGCTCACAGAAGGAATTATGTACCTGCTGGCTTAGTCACATGCTACAGCTAGTCAAGACACTAAACTTAAATTCTCTCTGGCTTTAGGATCAGAACCAAGTAAAAATGAGCAGAGTTCCAGCCAATCAGACAGCAATTCCAGAAAGCACACTGAAGAATCAGGTAGGTTTCAGTCCATTCTATGGTGAGGGTTTCCAAGTGGAGAGGTCAGAGTTCCCCTTGGCAAGGCCCTAAGAGCTTTTAAGGCATCTGGGTCCCTAGACTTCCTGGCTGTGGGCAACAGCTGGGCAGCATTTTTGGGTCCATACTGTGCTTCTCAGGAGTCTGGGATGGACAAGCTGTGTGGTGTGCAGCTGAAGGCTTTCCATGACACCCTCACTTAATCCCACAATCACATTTCAGCTCAGATGGTGGAACCACCCAGGAAAAGAAGACACTCTTCCAAGGACTCCAGCCAGGTCAGAACAGGTAAGAACTCCCTTTTCCCCATGGATCAACTCCCATCTGCCTTATACAGGTTCAGGCAGGCTGGTGGCTAGGCGCCTCAGAGAACTTAAGAAGGTCTGGTACTCAGTGCATGTAGGATCGGAGAAAGAATTCAGCCCTGCTCAGTTTGGAGGCGGACATACGTGGGGAGGAATGGGCAGCAACCTCCTGGTTCTGAAGGCTCTAGAGGAGGTTCTACAGTGGGGTAGATGGGAACTTTCCTGGTCGTTCTCTCATTGTCAGGGTTTTCCATAGGAAATGAAGGCAGATCCCATGGGAAAAAGACTTCAGTAAAGAAGGCTGAGCGAAAGGTCAATGGTCACCCAAATGGACTAGCCCATTGCCCAGAACCTCAGGGCACAGACCCACCACCAATTCGGAAGAACCTGGTGAACTTTCTGAGGGGGAAGTCTGAGGAGATTTATGGAGACACAGTCCAGATGCAGGCCCAGCAGCATGGTTCCCTGCTCAGCCCTGAGCAGCTCTCCCAGCTCAGACAGCTCTCTGATTCTCTGACTGCCATGGTGCACACCTTCTACAACATGGCCAACCAGGCAGGCTTCGCCTTCCCTGCTGAGGGCTGGATGGTCCCAGCCCCCATGCCTGCCCCTCAGGAGCTGCCTGGCAAGGAATCTCAGAGACCTTTGTTGGAGGGAGGAGAGAAGATCACAGATCCTGTCAGCTCATCAGACAAGTCCTGAGCCAAGGCCATGAGACCCTCCTAAGCAGAGTCACACTCTGAGACAACAAAGGACCACTGCACCTCCCTGTCTACACAACCTGTGTCAGTCACCCTCTCTGTGAACGTGTAACAGGCACATCGATGAGAAGAAGAGTTTGAAGTGCTCACTCTGGATTAGGAACTGTGTTTCACTGGGATCTAGGATTCAAGAGCTAAATGCAGTCAGTCCTTGCTTTCTTTGGATATTTTATTCAAGTGTGTGTTGGATTTGTGTATTTATATTGTAGAGTGTGGCAAATAAATATTGATTTACCAGAAAATAGCTGTAGTTCTTTAGTCTTTGCATTTAGTGTGAGGAGGGTGGGTGCCAGACATCTTGGAGTATAGCCCTTGCAGCCCATAATCAGCCCTTCCTATCATCTGCCTCCCCTTCTGCCAGCCCCACCTCACTTTATATTAAATATGTCTTTATCTTTGAGAAAGTATTGATATGTTGTACATAATATATACTGTGTATCAGTGTTATAAACTACTTGTCTTTATGTTCTTAATACAGAAAACCTTTAGCATTAATAATCACATAAATTAATTATCTGTAGTAAATTTAAATAAAACTAACCTTGTCTTTTGTTTCTTTTTATTATTTTATAATAGGGCATATCCCAGTGTTTATTAACACGTTTATACTAGACTAATGTAATTGTTAGTATTACCAACTGACAGGATCTTGAATCACTTAGACAAGTCTCTGACCATGTGATAGGGATTATCCAAGTCAGACTGAATTGGTGAGAAGGTCTCCCCTACAAGTGGGTTGCTTGATTCTCTGTCTCATGCCCTCAGGGGCCAGTTCTCTCTTGCTGTCCTGTCTAGGGGAGGGTCATCTCTCCTGGGACCTTGCCACTTCCCGGCAGTAGAGGGGTGGAGCAGGTTCTCCTGATCTTGATCAAGCTCTCCCATGCTGTTCAAGTGAGGGGTGGGCCTGATCTGCGCAGCCCGGGGACCTGTATTTGCTCGCAGGTAGTAGTCTAGACCAGAGCCATCCACATGGCCTTTTGTAGTATTCTGGGCCACGAACATCAACACAGACCCCTGCTGCTGCAGGGCCGTGGATCCTGACATGGCCCTCACAGCAACATTGTCTGGGACATCACCATGGCATTCAGGATGTCCCTCTCCTCGCTTTCATCTCCAGTTCCACTCCCCTCCACAGAAATGGTTCCTCTTCTCTTTCTCTCCCATCTCTTCATCACATACTTGCTTATTGTATTGGCGCCTACATGTGCCACGTGAGCCATAACATCTTCTTTTGAAAGTTAGGATGGTTAACTGTGTGTCTAACCCACCGATTCCAAAGGAAATAAGTCCCTGGCCAAAGTTAAACACAGCACAGAAGAACTGAAATTCAACACACAGTAGTTCAGTCTCACGGTTAAACCAGCACCATAACCATCTACACAGACGTGCAGCACACACAGCTGGCCATGTCCAGTCAGCCGTGGGTCTCCACTCTGTAGGTCCTGTGCTTCCTCCTGGGCCAGAACGCAGCTCTAGGAGTCACAGCCACGCACACACAGTGGCCGGTTTTCTCAAAGGAAGAAGGCCTGGGCCGACTGGCACTTGAGTTCGTTGTCGGCTCTATTGATGGACAACGCAATTCATCCTTTCTCAAGGAGCCCTGCAGAGGACTGGGCGAGGTCCAAGAGGTTGTCTAGGTGCCTCCCATTGTGCCTGGGTCCCCAACAATGTCACTTCTGCTTTCCTTTTTTTTTTCTGCTTTTAATTTCATCTTTTTTTGTTTACATTACTTGGTGATGCACCCAGGTAAAAAATTTTAAATTACTTAAAAAGTTTTAACATTTTACCCAAGCATACAATGTATCTTAGTAATATGAATCTTCTCCCTCCCTCCTTCCTCCCCTCCCTTCTTCTCTCCTTCTCTCCCTTCATCTGCTAGCACCTCCATACATAACTAGCATCTTGCCCTCAACTTCATATTATTTTTAATTTTTAAAATATATTTATTTATTCATTATGTATACAGTGTTCTGCCTGCATGTACACCTGCATGCCAGACGAGGGCATCGGATCCCATTACAGATGGTTGTGAGTCACCATGTGGTTGCTGGGAATTGAACTCAGGACCTTTGGAAGAGCAGCTAGTGCTCGTAAACTCTGAGTCATCTCTCCAGCTCCATATATTTTTTTAAAGATTAATTACTTTCCTTTTTATGTGTTTGTGTGCCTGTGTCTGTGTGAGTGTATCTTATGTGTGTTGGGGTGTTTGTGAGGCCAGAAGAGGTTGTTGGATTCCCTAGTGTTGGAGCTACAGGTAGCTGTGAGGTGCCCAATGTGGGTGCTGGGAACTGAATTCTGGTCTTTCAGAAGAGCTCCAAGCACTCTTATGACCTTTCCAGCCCCACTTTGGCTGTTTGGGTTTTGATAACCCACTAATTCCAGTCAGAGCTGCTGGGCTTTGCGCTGTGTGGGGCGATCCAGTGTGTGTTGGGCAACTTCTCTTTGCTCCTTCCCAATAAAAGTGACCCTCCCTCCAAGTCGTTAGTTACCATTAGGTCTTCAGCTAGGATTGGGGCATTGAAAGGCCCTCTCCTCTTCATTCTTATATTTGTGTGTGTGTGTGTGTGTGTGTGTGTGTGTGTGTGTGTGCATATGTCTGAGGAATTCAGAAGTGGGCCTGGATCTCCTGGACCGATATGAGCTTCCACTTAGATCCTCAAAGTATAGCAAGCATTTTCAAGCACTGAGCCATCTCTCCAGCCTCATACTAGATTTGTTTCTTTGTCTGTCTGTCTGTGTGTCTGCATATATATGCTCAACTTGACCTTGTGCCAGGAAACATTCATGAACCCCAAAAGACTACCAAGGAGCCATTTCCAATGTAATCATATTAAGATCTCTTTATTACAAACTCAAGTTTGGGCTTACTCACCACCAGCCCACAGGATGGTTTTTGGTGAAGGAACCCCAAATTCTCCTGGGGACAAGGTTTTATAGGAAATGAAAGTAAATAGGGCAGGGGTCCAGCCTGACAAGCATCCAATTGAATGTCCATTGTAAGCTGACAGGTGGATGCTCTGAAGAAAAACCATACAATCACAAACGGTCTGAAAGTACACCTGAAACAATTGGACTAACCTTTGATTAACTGTTACTAGGAAGTAGCTAGGGAATAACTCTGGCCAAGGACAGGCTGTGGGGTCCTTCCTCATACTTGGGTGCAACTTAGGTTCAGCTGTGGGGCAAGTTCTCAGGCTTTTCTTTTTTTTCTTTCTTTTAAGATGGAGGCCTTCCCAAGATGGAGTGGGTTTAACCTCTCAAGCTTGCCCTGAGCCAAACTATTTTTCTGGGTCTATAGTCAAACTGCTTTTTTTGTGTCAGCAATACGGGATGGCTGACAGGTCTGAAGCAAAATGGCAGCAGTTATGCCTGGGAAGTAATGCCAGGGAATCAGGGCAGGGAATCAGGCTTCAACAGTGACAACTCTAAGGAATCACAATGAAAGAAAACACATATTATTTTGTGTCTCTGAGACTGTGTTAATTTACCCAATACGACTATCCCCAGCTCCAACCATTTTTTTTTAAACATGATTGTACTGGTTGGTTTTGTGTGTCAACTTGACACAGGCAGGAGCTTCAGTTGGGGAAGTGCCTCTATGAGATCCAACTGTGGGGCATTTTCTCAATTTGTGATCAAGGGAGGAGGGTCCCTTGTGGGTGGTGCCATCCCTGGGCTGGTAGTCTTGGGTTCTTTTTTTTGCTTTTTTTTTTTTTTTGTTTTGTTTTTGTTTTTGTTTTTTTCCGAGGCAGGGGTTTCTCTGTGTAGCCCTGGCTGTCCTGGAACTCACTTTGTAGACCAGCCTGTCCTCGAACTCAGAAATCTGCCTGCCTCTGCTTCCCAAGTGCTGGGATTAAAGGCGTGCACCACCACTGCCCATTCTTGGGTTCTATAAGAGAGCAGACTGAGCAAGCCAGGGGAAGCAAGCCAGTAAGGAACATCCCTCCATGGCCTCTGCATCAGCTCCTGCTTCCTGACCTGCTTGAGTTTCAGTCCTCACTTCCTTTGGTGATGAACAGCAAGTTGGAACTGTAAGCTGAAGAAATCCTTTCCTCCCCAATTTGCTTCTTGGTCATGATGTTTGTGCAGGAAATGAAACCTTGACTAAGACAATGATCCTTCTTTAAAAATGAAAAGGATTCTATTGTGTTACATGTTAAAGACTAGGAAAACTGCTACCTGACTAGCCTGCCATTTTGTTTTGTTACTAATTATAAGAAAACTTTCTCATATGTTGTTTCTGCTGTTACTAGGAAACTTTCTCACGTTCAAGTTGATTACATATCCTGTTATTTTCTGTGCCCTTGGAAACCAATAACGATAAAAGTCAGCAGAACTGCTTTGTATAGTTACCCACACCAAGCTTGGACCCAAACCAACCACCCACCCCAGCACTTCCTACACCTATTTATAAATTTTTATGGTATTTGCCTTTATAACCTGCCTCTGGGATGAACCACAACATAAGAGAGACATCTATTTAAAACAAGATTTTTATTTTGAGTAGAGGGTCAAAGTTTAAGTTCCCAAGACCTCCCTGGGAACTGACATCCTACTTGGCTGAAATTCGAAATGTGAGTGTGGGCAACTGACATCTTGGTTGGCAAGTTAAGACATGAATGTTAGATAAGTCTCATCCTGGTGGACAAGTTAGAACATGAATATTAGACAAGGCAAGTCCCCTGCCACAGTTGAATACCCCAACCAATGGGAACTGGATAATTGTACAACAAGGATGTGTTCCTAAGGAAATCCCCTATCCCTAAATCCTGATTGGTGCAATAATTTGACACAGATGTTTGTAGATCTCAGGCTTAAAAAGCCCTGAGGACTTTAACTTGGGGTCACGGTCCAGCTCCCAAGCCTGAATCATGTCCCTGATCAATCAGTCTTAGGGTGTGGCATTCAATAAACCATTCCTATTTGACTGAGATCGGTGTTTGACTGGTTTGTGAGGCAATTTCCAGACTCCAGCACTACGTACCACATTTACTTTATTGATTTCTATCTTTTGTCTCACCGAGATTGATCCCGTAACTTAGTTATGGTGAACAGCTGAGCAGGGAACAGTGTGTATTCATTTCTACAATGTAACTACTAGGAGGTTTTTGGTCAACATTCAGGAGTGGTGTACACTGGTCACATGGTTTTGTTGTGGAGATATTCACCAGACACAGGGTTAAGCCAATAGAAGGTCTTTATTAGCCTGCCAGTGACTACCCTGGGTGTTCAGGATCCCAGTGTCCCCTGAGACTTTCTCAGGGTGAACTTTTAAGCACAAAAGCCATGTCCTGTGTTGACATACTTCAGTTAACAAGAGCAGTTAGTCAGAAGGAGAACTACTGAAGCCAAAAGGCAAGATAAAGCAAGAGAGTGCATACAGAGAATTTCCCAGAACTGCGGACTTTGATGGATTAGGTTTTTGTTTTTGTTTTTGGCAAGGTGGTGCTGTCTACATGCTGAATTTTACAGCCTGAGTGGCACTTCCAACGTGGAGTCATGGAGTAAGGTCTGGGGCCCTGTTACATTCCTGTCTTAGTGAACGAATCAAATAATGGATTCTTCCTGTTTTAGTTTAAGATGCAGGGCCTCACTGTTATTTCAATCAGAATGAGAATTAAAGGCCTAGCCAGTGTTGATAGCAGAGTAGTTAGGGAGGGGGACCAAGAGAACAGAGACCAGTCACATGATTATTTCCCTAATCATGGCAAGATTTTCTCTAGTTACTCCTAATCAATGACCATAGAAACAGCAGGTTTTCTAGCCATACATTGTTTCCTTTATCTCATGTGAAGTCTAAGCCTCTCTAAATTGCAAGGGAGTCTAACCGTTGCTTTAACTCAGAAATGGAAACTTGTAGTACCTCTGGGTCCTGATCAACCTGTCTACCGAGTTTGGAAAGCATCAGACCATTGGTACATGTGCACCAAGTAGTCTGAGGGGCCCAGTGCTGCTGCTGCTATCTGGTTGAGTTACCCCACAAAGCAGAATAGCAGGCATCAGAATAGGATGAAGTACCTCGGTTAAAACTCTTTATATTAGACAAGGTTTAGCCCCCCTTATTAGTTCTCTAATTTAATTTGGGCTGCCCAAGTGTGGTTAGTTCCTACCCCTATGTAGTACAGAAGCTGGATGTTGTATAACCTGGCTGATTTCTGGCCTGGGAATTAACTCTATTCCCAGGGTTCCTTCCTGTGGTGTAGAGTCTGTTTCCTCAGGTTTTTTCTGTTTCCCAAAAGCCAGAATCTTTTAAAGTATTTTTTCAGGAAACCTCAGTTTTTAGACAAGAAACTCCCTTGTTTCTGGAGCTAGGGACCCCAGCTGCATGCATAGAATTGTAAACTCTGTATTTTATGTCAAAAAAAAAATCCCATATCTTTCCTTTTTTCCATCCAACCAGACACTTGAAGTGGGCATCAGCAAGTAAAGGTCAAGATGGAAGATGGGCTGCTGGTCGGTGGTCGTGCTAGCTAATACCTTCCCTGTATCTGCTTCCTCAGTTTGCAGTCCAGGCCTAAGGGCTATGGGGGTTGGACCACCACCCTGTTTTCATACCCATAGTGCGAAACACAGCTCAGGAGGAGGTCGTGGGGCAGGAGTGGAGGGCATGGGGTACCAGTGAAACCTTAATTCTGACAGGTTCACAGTCCAGAGACGGACCATTTGACAGCATCCATGGCTTCTGCTTCCCTCACCTGAGTGAGGTAGATCGATGGTGTAACAGGCTCTTCTAGCCTGGATTTAATTCATAGGCGCTGGAATCCTGGGACCCTAGCTCTTCTGCCTTCTTGGGACAGGATGTCTCTCTTCTGCTACCCTGATTGCTGAATTTCTCCACACACCGACCAGTTGAGGAGTTTGCAATTCCCTGGGTGTTTTTTCTACCAACTCTACCCTCCTCTCAAAACCTGGCGCCGGGCAAATCATGTCTGCCCAGGCCTCTGCCCTCGGTCCCCCTCCACTCTCCAGACAACCTAACTGGAGAGCTTGTTCTGCTCATTGTGGCCATGCCTGTGTTTTCAGGATGCCTCAGGCAGAGGCTGCTGACTCTGCTTCCTGCCCATGGGAATTAGGTACAATTCTTGCCTTTGGTCCAGTAAGTAAGTAAAAATTGATTTGCTTTTTCCCTTTCCTCATTTCTCCTGCCTGATCTTCCTCCCACATCTACTCCATAAGTTCCAAGCCTAGCCACGGATCTCCTAAGTTTTATGGATCCTTTGTCTGTGATTTAATTCCAAATTCCACTAAAATCTGTCTCCTCCACTTGGCACCTGGGCTGGCCTGCTCACGTGGACCGGTGCGTCCGTCCTCTTCTGCTGCAGGAGGAGTACTGCCTCCATAATGGATTTAGAGTTTATTTCTGATTTCTCGATTCTCACTGCCACAGGCAAATGATTTAAACACCTTTTATTCTTAAACTTGCCCTGCCCTACATTTAATCTTCTGCTTCCCAACTCCTAAAAATCTCTTTTCTCACTTCTTTACATTCTGATCTCAAACCAAACCAAAGCAAACAACAAGACAAAAATCAAAACAAAACGAAAAAACCGAAACCACTCATCTAAAGATTTATAAATTGCTCATTGTATACAGGTGAAAAATATGTAAAACCAGCAACAATATTTACCTTTAATTCAGCTCTTGTTAAGAATATTTATGTAGGACTAGAGAGATGGCTCAGTGGTTAAGAGCACTGACTGCTCTTCCAGATGTCCTGCGTTCAATTCCCAGCAACCACATTGTGGCTCACAACCATATGTAATGGGGATCAGATGCCCTCTTCTGGTGTATCTGAAGCTACAGTGTATTCATATACATACAATAATAAATAAATAAATAAATAAATAAATAAATAAAACCATCTAAAAAAAACCCAAGAATATTTATGTATGTATATAACTCAAATTCAACTCTGTATGTATGTAACTTGGATTTAACTCTGTGTACATGTGCATAAAATTTAGATACAACTCTCATTTAAGAAAAAAAATAAAAATAGGCAGGTCTAATAAGAATATTTTATATATTAGCAACCATGTTGGCCACATGGCTTACAACCTGCCATGTGACTTTACCATCTTAAGATGACCACAGGGTATGAAGCAACAATTATAAAATTTCCTAATCCTAATGAACTCTGTTTATTATTGAAGTCTCCCCTTAGACAGAAGAAGCAACAAGGCTCATATTTTAAGTTGGTATGGATTTTTATGTGATGATAGAAATTCAAAATTATACCATTATAACATGCTATGTATATGATTCAACCCTGGCTTAGAATGTTTCTTATATAATGATGAAATTTTAAGATCATGGCGGTTTTGTTATATTAACAAAGACTAATTTAGAAGGTGTGTCTGACCATTTGTCTCTTCAATAGTACATAGCTTCTGCACACTTATGTGAATGAACACTGTTTCTTTCTCCTGCAGTTAGCCTCAACTCACCCTTTGGTTTTCTGGCCACTGGATCTATATAATAAGAATTTAGATGTTATTTAAATATACATAATTTTAAAAGTTGTTTTATACTGTTCTACTTCTATTTTACTTTATTGATAGTTCTGAAAATATGTTATTTTTTACCCCTTTTGAACACAGGCATTGTCCAAAAAGTTTTTAAAGTCCATGGTTGAAATAATAATGGAACGTCTATATTCAATCTTGAATCATGTGACATGATTCCATCATAGGATATAACCAAGTCATGGCTAGTCACCATCTTGTTAAGGGATGGAGATGGTAAATCCATAGCTGTACCACCATCTTGGTTAAGGGCAGTCACATGGTTGGCAGCCACCCCCTGTTATGGGAAGTCATGGCTTCTCTTCCATCTTGCTTAAGAGTAGCTACATGTAACTTCAGTAGATCAGGAAAGATACTTTTCCATTGAGATAAGATTTTTGTATGATTTCTACTCTCTCTAGGTAAATTATTTACCATGTTGCTCTACATTTTCACTTTCTGAAAGATGGTCTATATTAGTATTACTTTAAAGGTTTGCCATATTATAAAGATTAAGGATATGTTTAGCCTTGTTTTTGCTGTTATTAAGTTATAATATAGCCTTAGATTTTCACAAGCTATAGATTTTATAATGATATACCATAAAATGTTCAAGGTCACATTCTTGAAACCTATACCAAACGCCTTGACTGTCTTTATAGATGGGTCTAAAAATGGAAGGGCCTCCTTTGTTGTTAAGGATCAGGTTTTTTATGTTAAGGCCCCTTATGCTTCTGCTCAGTTGGTAGAGCTTTATAGTGCTCTAGAAGTTTTTAAATTAATAGATCAATCATTTAATCTTTTTTCTGATAACCATTATGTAGTTAGAGCACTTCAAGTTTTAGAAACTGTTTCTACCATACAATCTTCAACTCCTACCTTTATTTGTTTTTTTTTTTTTTTTTTTTTTTGATTTTTCGAGACAGGGTTTCTCTGTATAGCTTTGGCTGTCCTGGAACTCACTCTGTAGACCAGGCTGGCCTCGAACTCAGAAATCCGCCTGCCTCTGCCTCCCAAGTGCTGGGATTAAAGGCGTGCGCCACCACTGCCCGGCAACTCCTACCTTTAAATTATTCTCAGAATTACAGGAATGTATAAGAGCCCGATCAAGCCCATTTTTTGTGGGCCATATTAGGGCTCATTCAAATTTGCCCGGCCCCTTAACCAAGGGAAATGATCTGGCCGATAGAGCCACCAGGCTATCCATGATGACCTTCCTTAGTGAGCCCTTGCAGGAGGCCCGGGCGGCACATTCACTTCATCATCTTAACACTCAAACATTACGACTCAAGTACAGAATTACTAGAGAACAAGCTAGACAAATTGTCAAAAAGTGTAAAAACTGCCTGACTCTACTTCTGGAACCACGTGTTGGGGTTAATCCCAGGGGTCTTGTTCTGGGAGACATTTGGCAGATGGATGTTACCCATGTTCCTTCCTTTGGGAAGTTAAAATTTGTACATGTGACTATTGATACCTTCAGTGGATTTATATGTGCCTCTGCACATACAGGAGAAGCCACGAAAAATGTTATTGCCCATATGCTCTTTACCTTCTCGGTTATGGGGCAACCTAAAATAATAAAGCCAGATAATGGACCTGGCTATGCTAGTCAAAACTTTAAACAGTTTTGCTCCCAATTTCAAATAAAACATATCACAGGCATACCTTATAACCCCCAAGGACAAGGGATTGTGGAGCGTGCCCATCAAACTCTTAAAAACACCCTGTTGAAACTTACTACCCAGGAAACTATTTATTCCTTTAAGAGTAATGCTAAACTTTTATTGTCCCATGCACTCTTTGTTTTAAACTTTTTGACCTTGGATATGCAAGGGCGTTCTGCTGCCAATAGCTTATGGCACCCCTCCACAAAAATGGATCATGCTTATGTCCTCTGGAAAGACCCTCTAACCGGGATATGGCAGGGTCCCGACCTTGTCATAGTCTGGGGGAAAGGGTCTGCCTGTGTCTATGATTCCAAAGAGGGAGGAGCCAGATGGCTCCCTGAAAGATTGATAAAACCTTATAACAAGTCCGATGCAACCGTGCTATAAAATTCCAAAAATATCTCCAAGCCTATAAGGCCTTATAACCATCCCAGGGTGGTGCCTGAGAACACCGTGTTCTCTTTTCTAGATGGCGGCTTATCCCTGGGTTGTGACCTGCTTCCTCTTCCTGCCAATGAGGATCATCGGAGCCGCACGATATCAGGTTTACAATTACACATGGAGTCTCAAAAACCAAGCAGGTGATATAGTGCACTCTAGCTACTCTGTGGGATCCTCCCCCAAATGGGACCCCATAATAATAGATTTATGTTGGCTAGCCTTGGGAGCAGACCCCTATTGGGGAACGCCTGGAGATTTTTGGCCTCAACCTCAGGCGCTAGAGACTGCAGGGACTGCATTTAATAGTGAGGGTAAATGTAACAATAAAGCTAGGAGAGCCGCTTTAAAGGACCAACTATTTTCACAAAATGGACGCTCAGAGGGATTTTATGTTTGCCCTGGGCCCCCTCACCGAGATCGCTCCCTTAATTATAAGTGTGGCTTTGAGAGTGAATTTTACTGTGCAAGTTGGGGCTGTGAAACCACAGGAGATGCATATTGGAAACCTTCTTCTTCCTGGGATCTCATAACTGTAAAAAATTATGGGACCCACACAATAGATGATGCATCTTGTGGAATTGATGCACCCTCTAAAGGATGGTGTAATCCACTAATCATCAATTTCACTGATTCCGGTAGAGACCCTGGTAAATGGACGGGCTCGAGGGCCCTAACTTGGGGACTCCGCCTATACAAGGAAAACTGGGATGCCGGCCTTACATTCAGCCTTAGATTATCAAAAGAACTCCCTGTCACGGCACGTGTATCCATAGGACCTAACCCTTTCCTCCATAATCCCAACCCCATTTCTTCTTTACCTAGTAAAGGGCTGGGGCCTGAAAACTCTATGGTTACACAGGCCCTACGAGACCCCCCCCGATTACCCCATTTCAGCCGACCATTCCTCAGGGCCCCATACCATCACCTCGAGTCATTCTTTCCATTCTCAGTGCATCTGCTTCTGCTTTACTCCTTCAAGAGCAGATGAGTAACTCGTCCAAATATAAGGAATGTTGGAGGTGCTTTTCTGCCTCTCCCCCGTTTTATGAGGGTATAGCCCTTTTTGGGAATTGTATTTATACCAATGATTCTGATCTTTTATATGGAAAGTTTTGGGGATTTACACTTACCACAATATCTGGTATGGGAAGCTGTATCTTGGGGAAGCATATGCTCCCTCATAAACAATTGTTAGAAATATGTAATCATACCTTTATCATTGAAGATCATCATGAATATTTACTCGCACCAAATTATACTTATTTTGCGTGCTCCTCAGGATTATCTACCTACATAATTACATCTACCTTCCTGAAGGAGTGCGACTATTGTGTCCTAGTACAGCTGTTTCCCAGGCTTAGCTTACACAAGCCTCAGGACATCCTAAATTTCTGGGAAAAGGACTCTGCCATGCATCCTCGAGAGAAAAGAGAGCCTATATCAGCCATCACTCTCACAGTCATTTTAGGATTAGGGGTGGCAGGGACAGGCACAAGTATTGCATCTCTTGTGACCTCTCAGCAGAACCAACAGCATTATCGTTTACTTAGCACTGCCATTGATAAAGATCTAACTGAATTAAGAGAGGGCCTAGCCAATTTGAAAGATTCTGTCGACTCCCTTGCGGAGGTAGTGCTACAAAATAGGAGGGGACTAGACCTGCTCTTCCTACAGCAAGGAGGGCTCTGTGCAACATTAAAGGAAGAATGTTGTGTTTATGTGAGCAAGGCCAGACTGGTAGAAGACAGTCTAAAAAGAGTGAAAGAAAGTTTAGAAAAATGAAAAAGAGAGCGAGAACAACAGGAATCCTGGTATAAAAACTGGTTCTCTTCATCTCCTTGGCTTTCTATCCTGCTGCCTTCCATTTTAGGACCCCTTGTGGGCTTGCTTTTATTGATTTCCTTTGGCCCCTTGGCCTTTCAGCGACTTACACGCTTTATTAAATCACAGATAGATGCTGTTTTACCCAAGAATTCTGTTTCAGTGCATTATCATCGCCTGGAGACTAAAGGAATCGAAAACCAACAAGAGGGCAGCAAGCTAGACAATGCACCCTCCGCACGTCGAGAGGGGCTAAACTTCCACAATCTCTTAAGATAATGTCACTTGGCCCCTATTTTTTTCGTCCCTGGGCCTATAAGAGGAGACATAGTATGACCCAAGGTAGCCATCTTGATGACAGGCACCTTCCTCCACCCCCTGACCAACCTAAGACACGGAGCCTTGAGGACGACAAGGTAATCCTACGACGGGTAAGGCTGGGGCGTGAGAGGTTGATCCTAAGACAGAGATGGCTACACCTTCTCTTAGTCATCTGTTCCTCTGCCCAGCTACTCCCCGAAGATCTTAATGGTCTTCTATAAAAGAAAGAAGGGGGAGATGTGGGGAGCCAAACAAGGTCATTCAGCCATGGCTGTCTTATGACCATGAGATTGTTGAACTAAGCCCTGCCCAGGAACTGCCGATACGGATCGCTCCACCCTTAACCACGGAATGTCCCTACGTGCGCAGATACCAGATATCTTCACCAGATGCCCTTTGTGCTTCCTCGTGCCAAGAATACCTTGACCCCTCCCTCCTTTGCATTTTGCAAAGGTCACTTCTCCCTAGCTCCCCCTCCCAACTTCCTCATTCAGGGCTTGGCCCATAGCTCACTTCCCCCTAGCTCCCCTTCCCAACTTCCTCATCCCCACTGCTTAAAACATGCTGCCTGTGTGACAATAAACGAGACCTTGACAAATGGAATCTTGCTTGGTCTCCTTTCTTTCTCTCCCCCATGACCCTCAGGTAGCACCTCTTCGGGACCCTGAATAACTAGACCTGCTGGACAGGTCACTAAATCTTTTTTAAAAAAAAGAAAATGGTTTTCTCCTTAACCTACTTTATTTTCTGCTTTGAATATGTACATGTCCATATACAAGTTCAGGTGTTTACTCACAATCTGTATCCAGGACAGTTCCAGAGAAGCAAACTACAGATGCTCCCTCAGGTCTACCCTCATAAATGCTTCTCTACTGGACCTGCACTTTCCTAGCACAGGTGATCCACAGACCCTAGACAGCAGTGAAACAGCCAGCTCTCACAGGATTTGATTGACTAGTATCCCGATTTTCTTAGGGTCCCCAAAGACAGAACCATCACCCCAAAGTCAGCAGTAGTTTAAAAAACACAATGACCTCACTCCTGCCCCACCATCATGCCTTTCTAGTTCCTCAGTTTTTAATTATACAAAAGTGGAGGAATGTTGGCTTACAGATAGTTCTGCTAGTCTCCACCTAACAGCGACCTAGCTAGCAACAGTTTACATCATCATCTGCCGCCAGGTGTGTCCCAGGCATATAAGAAGACTGCTCCCTCTCCAGCTCTCTCTCTTTCCATCTTTTTTCTCTCTCTGTTCCCATGTGTTTCTGGGAACAGAGAAACTGTGACCTCTCTTCCTCCCTTCCCCTCTCTCTTTCTGTCCATCTCACTCCCCTCTTCTCTGCCCTTGTAGCCCTGTTGCCCAATCCCCCAGGTCCCATTCTCTTCCCCCAATAATAAATCATCTTTATACTAGTCCTGTCTCATGGAATGATTCCTCAGGGTGGTACTTTGGCCAGGCCTGCCAAGATACTTCCTTCCACCACAATTATACTGCAATACAAAGCATAACACACCCCTTCCCCAAGACTCAGAACAAAATAGAAGAGGAAGAGGAATGATTTTGTGAGTCAGAGGTTGGGGAGGACCAGACCAAAACAATGTCTCCTGGACATGACAGGACCACTGAATTCATGAACTCACAGCAGCTGTGGTTACCTGTACAAAACCAAGCCTGGGAGCAGGGAAGCCTTCCCCCAACCCCAGCTGGAGAGAGCTTAGGTTGCTAGCTAGCATGGACTTTGGAATATGTGACAGGTACTTGTGGTATAGAAGGTTCCTGGAGGCCAGCATATGCTTTGGTATTCGAATAGACACCACAGGTAGCCATTTCTTCCTTAGGTCAGTGATGAGGGAAGTTACTTCTTTTAGTAGAGTGGAACTGGCTAAGTTTCTGAGGAATGCCGGCGTTTATCTGTTGTCCAGGTTGAGATCATTGCTAGATAGTTGGACTGCCTTTTGGAGTTTGGGCACTGGAGTCTCCTTTGGACCTAACACTATGCTGTCTAGTTTGTCAATGACACCTGTTATGTCATCTAGAACGAGGGGACCTCAGCTAAGAAAGTGAGTCCAGCCGAACAGAACCTGTGGGCATTTTCCTGAGTAATGACCGATGTGGAAGGACCCAGCCGCCCCTGGCCAATGGTCCTGGGCTGTGTTCAAAAGCAAATGGGCAAGTCAGGGTCAGCACACCAGAAAGCCAACCTCCTAGAAGGCACTACAAGACAGAGGAAGAGTTTTAGAAGTCCAATAGAAGCATCAGATCCTTACTTCTATTAAGAAAATAATTGTTTGATGTAATACTTATTGATGAAAAATTTTTCTTCAGTATTTGCTCTAATTAATATGTGAGAATATATTTCTTGTTCTGATGCTTTCGAGTAGCTGTTGATTGACCAAACTCTGACCTTGACTGACAGCCAAGGCTCAAAACCAGCAACTTTCCTGCCTAATATTGACATACTGAGAACCAAAGCCTTGATGCCCGGTATCCCCCTGCCTGCTGCATCTTCCACTGACAAGAGGCTTTTGTTACATCACATGAAAACTGAATAGCCTTGCTTCTCAGGGATGGCTGTCCCTCCCCCAAAAGGCTACACTGGAAAGCCTACCCAGCAGAAATGAGGACTTCTCTATAGCTGCATAAATGGCTGTCTTCTCCCCTAGTCTCCACCAACCTATAGACTCTAACCCCTCCCCGAGCCCTGTGCAATAAGGCAGAGTTGCATCCAGCAGGTGGTAGGGAGTGACTGGATACTTAGGTGAGGGTCTCATGACACCTATCCCCATGGTGGAGCAGGTAACAGTCAGCAGACCCAGCTGGGATAATCATTTTGCAACGGGGCATAAGTTATTGAATTAGGATGCATGTATATATTATTTTCTCTAGCTCTTGTTTAGTTGACTTTCAAACTTTTAACTTTATTGTAATTAACAAATGATACTTGTGGCAGTCATATGAATTAGATGTTCCCTTCCAGGGAGTATTCATGTCTCCACAGTTTCCCTCACACAATGCCAAAGCATTAGGGTGGCCTTGAAACTATTGTCTGAGAAAGCTCAAGTTTCAGAATCTTGGCTGCCAACTTAACGTCATGATCTTGGATAAAAAAAATGTTTTTTGAGTCTCAGTTTGCAAACTACATACATAATATCTATGTTTCCCATATGAGAAGATAATTGGCAACATAATATAATGTGAACATGATTTGTTCTAAAAATATGAGGATTATAGCATCATCAAGGTACATGAGCTTATATTTCCTTAATACATGGGAATATTTTATTAGCATTCCACAATTTGAAACAAATACAATGGCAAAACTGAGGGAAGAATTTAGATTTCCTCAGTATGGTGGTTTGAATGAGAGTGATCCCCATAGGCTCCTATATTTGAATGCTTGGTCACCAGTTAGTGAAACTGTTTAGGAGGGATTAGGAGGTGTGGCTTTGTTGAAGTAGATGTGGCCTTATTGGGGGAGGCATGTTGGTTTTAAGGTTTCAAAGCCCGCACCATGCCCATTCAGGCTTCTCTCTCTCCCTCTCCCTCCCCACTCTTCTCCCCCTCCTCTTGCCCTCCCCTTACAGATCAGGTTGCATAGCTCGCAGCACCTGCTCCTGCACCATGCCTTCCTGTTTCACCCCCTGGTGATCATGGACTCTAAAATTATATAAGTCCCCAAATAACTGCTTCCTTTTATAACAATTGCCCCAGTCATGATGTCTTTTCACATCAACAGAACAGTGACTTAGAAGTTGGTATCAGGGAGTAGAGTGTTTCTTTGCTAGGCCTGACCAGGTGTTTGTAGAAGATATAGGGAAGATTTCATAGCTCTTTGGGCTAAAAAGTGGTTGAACAGTTTAAGTGCAGCTTAAGGGGTCATCCTAATAGGGGCACAGAAAAGAGTAGTGCTGTGGGTGAGGTGGAATGTGTGGGCCTAGCTTAGGTTTTAGAGAGGAAGAATATTAACAACTGGTCTAGAGACAATTCTTGTGAAATTTGGCAAAGACTGTTTTTGCTTTTTGCCCTGAGAATATGCCTGAGGCTAAGTTGAAGACTTTTAGACTAGTGTCAATCAATGGCAGAGGAGACTTCAAGACAGCCTAGTATTGACTGTGTCACATGATTGTTAGTGACCCTTCTTCTGCAGATCTACAGATGGAAAGGGGCAAGCAGAGCAAAGGGACATACAATGTGTACAGTTTAAAGAGAAAAGGAATACTAGGAAATGTAACGTCGAAGTCAAGTCACGAAACTTAAAGAGAAACCTGAGGCTAAATGGAATAAAGGAAGTGGAAGGAGGAAGCTGTGGTTTTTATTTCCTGTACACACTGTCAACATTTATTCTTGAACCAGGGGAAGGCCTCGCCAGTCTCATGAACCGGAGGCCTGAGGCCTCGTTGACATGACCTTGCTGCTCATGTTGAGAGCGCTTGTTTATACAGGGGTATACTCGCTCATCACATGGAAGGGGCTGATGGCGGGCGTCTGGGCCTCTTCCTCCGAGGCTCTTCCACAGTGTTAATGCAGGCCACCTCACCACTGCTCATCTCTTGGGCATTTCTTTGTGGAGTGGGGCAGATGCGGGCGCTGTTGATTTTTGGGTAACAGCATGGATGGTCAGCAAGGGCTGGAGCTAGGGGTAGTCAGTGGCACCTAGGAAGTGTGAGACAGGGCCCAGGCAGACAATGGGATCTGGAAGGGAGATTGGAAATGGAAGGCAAATTCAAAGTAAGGAATAAAGGATGTGGAGCAGGCATTGGCCAAAAACTAGGGTAGAGAATTAGAGAATCAGTCAAACCCTGACTGGAAACTGTTACTTACCAGGAGTTTACATGAGGAGTTGGTGTGTGGTGGCCAGAAAGACGGAGGAAATGTAGAACCAGGAGGGGGGGAGAGAAGGTGAGGAGGGGAAGAGGAAGAGGAGGGGGAGGAGAGGGAGGAGGAGGAGAGGAGGGGGAGGAACAGGACAATGGGGCAAGGCTGTGACACCAGGATCCAGCTGCTTCAAGTGGCATTCTAACATAAATGGAAAGAGATTTCTGAGACTACAGTCAATTAAAACATAAAGCTTTAAATATTACAGTATGAACCAAATAAACCCAGAAGATTTAAAGAGGGGTAAAACATGAGCAGAGACCAGCTTGCACACTACCACACTTACCGCCACGGTCTACGAAATCACTAATGCAGCGTTCTGTTACTTCGATTGCTAGTCTCTGGGGTGGGGTTAGGGGCGGGGGTGTAAACAGTCCATACAGAGATTCTGAGGAGATTTCATCGCTTGCTTGTTTGTTAGGAAAGGGTCTCTCTACGGTCACCCAGGCTGGCTGGGCGTGCATGCAAGATGATGCTGCCTCAAGTTCGAATTCTGCGGAAGGTTTTCTTGGAGACTAGGCTTTAGTGGCCTGAAGATCCATCTTAAGGGAGTTATGTTCCAATACTGTGAGGAGGCCTTAAGCATAGGGGCCATCTGTCTAGTGGTGCACGCGTTTGATGCTTGAAGGCACAGTTGCTCACAAGCCTGGCATGCGCACTGAGCACTATTGGTTGCGCGCTTTGATTGGTTGCCTGGGGTCTCTGGAGCACGTGCACACGGTGTTGCTGGGCAACGACAGTCCTACCAACTGCCTAAGAGGTGGAGGGATGCTAAACCTTGGGGCTCTTCTGTGGGCGCATCCTGACGAGATTCCGAGACTTGGTTGGCTCTACACTGGGACTGGCTGGCAGTGGCTAAGACTGGGACCTGAAGAACTGGGTTACTGTGAGCACTGAGATTGTTACTGGGAGAGAGTAAGGCACTATAAACGCTGAGTTCTGGACGGGTAGAGAGAGCGTGAAGGGCCATAGTCTGAGCCATGAAGAAGATCTTCAAAGGCCATTCGCCCTGGGGCTTTCTGAGCTTTAGGCATGCTGAGAACCAAGAACCTCCCTGGTATCTCACCGGGTACACGCCTGTGAAAAAGATCCACAAAGCTGCAAGCATGGGGGACATACCCCAAGTGCAGAAGATGCTCGAATTTGGGGATATTGACGTGAACATTACAGACCGGAAGAAAAGGTAGAGGGAGCGGGGTGGGGGTGGGAGGTGGCCCGGAACAGGGGTAAATGGCAGCCGCAGGCCCTAAGGAGAGGAAACTGATGTTGGCCTCGGGAGTGGAGGAGGGAGGCTAAGGCCTGCGTTAACAGGAGATGCTAGCCTTTCTTCCTACCACAGGCTTCTCAGCACCTGAAACCCTGGATGGGTCCAGAGCCCAGGCATTCTTCATGAGAAGCAGATCAAAAACTAAACTTGTTTAGTTGGTTTCCAAGTCCCATATAATTCTGTTTTCAGAGGACTCTATTGACAGTTTAAATGTGATTTCTCCTGCAAAGTTGAGAATACATAGAATTTTCTATAAATGTGCACATGAAAGAAGTTAATAATGGGATGGGTCTTAGGGCAAGAAGTTCATTCAATAAAATTCCATATTCATTTTATTTCACGGTGATGGAGGACTACATTGTATTTCCTGAAGGACCTGCCACGGAGGTTGAAGTGTGCAGGAGGCTTCGAGGGTACCAATGTGATGATTCAGCCATTAGTTCGGCTGGCCCTGGTGAAGTGTGTGAAGCTCCAAAGTTCCCACAGGCGCTTCATTGGCTTCCTTGATGCAGAAGCAGATGGCCCACTGGGGCCTTCACATCTTTGAGACCATCAGAGTCATGAAGCTTGCCAATGTGGTCCCTAGTTCAGGACGACCACAGTTAACAACACGTTCCCAATTTTCCTTTGCAAATTGTCCGGTGTCTCCTGCAATGCCCTCCCCTTTGGGGTCCTCCATGTTTAACTGCTCTTTCTCCGCACTGCTAAATAGAAAAGGAATTTCAAAAATAGGCTGTTGTGCTTCAGAAAAGTGCGAGCAGTCCCCACCCAGCCGTCTCCCCTGCACACTGTGCAGTAGCCCTCAGGTGCATGCTCTCTCTCCCAGGACCGCTCTGCACTATGCCTGTGCTCATGGCCAGTCGGAAATGGTTTCCCTCTTGCTGTGGTACGACTGCAACGTTGAAGCCCGAGACCGAGATGAAAGCACAGCTCTGATCAAGGTAACCAACAAGTGGGGCAGAAGATGAACTAGTACAGTCCCCAGATACTGACGTGTGGGAGGCCGTCAGGTGGGAGGCAGACGCGGAACCTGTACCATGCCTTACTGGAGGCAGGGGCAGGAGCACTGTGACTCCACACAAGCCCTGGATGTGCGGGTCATGAAAACACATTCTCAAAACACAAAAAATAGCCGGGTAGTGGTGGCACATGCCTTTAATCCCAGCACTTGGGAGGCAGAGGCAGAGGCAGGCGGATTTCAGAGTTCGAGGCCAGCCTGGTCTACAGAGTGAGAGTTCCAGGACAGCCAGGGCTATACAGAGAAACCCTGTCTCAAAAAAATCCAAAAACCAAAAACCAAAAAAACCAACCAAACAAACAAAAGAACCCCAAAACTTAAAAAATAAAATTTGAATAAAAACGAATTCCTGGCATTTAAGTGTAACCATTCTGTGAAATCCATGGAAGGATTATAATTCTCGACTTTCTTGAACTGAGAGTTTGTTTCCTTGGGACAATTTCCGCAGGCCACACAGCGCCAGCATGAGGAATGTATGAAGATCCTTCTGGAAAACGGCACTGACTCCAACGTCATCGATGCTCATCAGAACACCGCCCTTCACTACGCGGTCTACAACAACGACACCGCCATAGCCGCCAGGCTTCTAGCGTTCAATGCAGACACCGAAATTAAGACAAAGGTAACACGCAACTTTATATCCCAAATACCTAAAAGGCATTTGCCTCAACAGTATGTAGGACCATTTCCACATGTAGAAGCTGAAAGTGAGGATTCTTTGGTTAAAAATGGGATAAGTTAATTGAAAAAGGAAGTTTCAGAGCACACGATTTTACTTTATGTATCCATAAAAATATTTGAGAAAACTGTATTAATATACGTTTTAAATGTTCTTCAAATAGGCCACCAAAGGTTTCTTTTTAAATATAGTTTAAAAATTTTCACCAGTTTTTCCTAATGAGAGTAAAACGTGAAAACAAAATTTCTCTTAGAATTTGGCCAGGCCTGGTGGCTCACACCTTTAGCCCTGGCACTGGGGAGCCAAGGCAGGGAGATCTCTGTGAGTTTGAGGCCAACCTGTACCTGTGAGACCCAGTCTCAACAAGCAAACAAATAACTGTCTAGAATCAGACTTGACCTGAAAACTCAAACAAAAACGTTTTATGGTAAATGAAAAATCCTATTGCTATTGACACTTTAAAGTGACTTCTCTCTGAGGTGAGGCTGAGTCACGAAAAATGGTGAGAAGAAGATGATCTTAAATGTGCTGGACAAATCAGAATGTAGGGTCCTCATGGACAAAGACAAGGAAAGTCCTGTGGTTTAATCCTGCTCTGTTCATATGTTTGGAAAACTGTGCCCTTCATTCTTACCTGAGAAGGAAATGGTTGAGCTCCAAGCATGGTCAGTGTTTGGACTTAGAGGCAAATGCAAGGAGAGGGCATAGCAGTGGTTATGGGTCAAACCAGAGGAAGATCAGTTAATTTGGGGATATGTTCCCTACTTCTGTCAGTAAGTACCATTTAGATAAGATTTTAAACTCTGCTCTCAAGACTGCATGTCTTGCTGGAAGATGAACAATACATTGCATTTCTTTTTTCATTTTGTTTGTTTGTTTTTGGCATAAGAGTTGGCACTTGCTAGGCAGAGGGCCCAGGTTCAGGTCCCCCCATCCACACAGTGCCATTGATAGCTGCAGTTACTCAGAGAATTGGTCACCCTCTTCTGACTTCCACAGGCACTGCATGTAGGCAGTACACATAAATGTGCAAAACACCCATGCACATAAAACAAAACAAAAAAAATGTCGTCTTTAAGAGTATTAAAAATATCTCATTGAGCTTCTGAGTTGGCAAAACATGGTTTTAAAGAAAGGAAAACCTTGGCAAAAACTACTTTTAGTCCATAATCGTTGTGGTGGTTTGAATAGGAATGACCCTTATAGACTCCTGTATTTGAATGCTTGGCCCACAGGGAGTGACACTATTAGGAGGTGTGTCCTTGTTGGAAAAAGTGTGTCAGTGTGGAGACAGGTTTCATATGCTCAGTTCTGGCCAGTGACACACAGCCTCCTGTCGCCTGTGGATCAAGATGTAGAACTCTCAGCTCCTTCTCCAGCACCACGTCTGCCTGCATGCTGCCATGTTTGCCACCATGACAATAATGGACTAAACTTCCAAACTGCAAGCCAGTCACAAATGTTTTCCTTTGTAAGAGTTGCTGTGGTCATGATGTCTCTACATAACAATGGAAACCCTAAGACAAGCACTTAGGCTCAGCCACAGCAGAGAGAGTAACTCAGTGACTGGAGTCAAGGTGATCCAAAAACAGTAGTCACCTCTAAACTGTAGGAGGTGTCTGCAGAGGCTTCTTAAGTAACTGAATCCCACTTCTGTGAGCCTTTGGAACTGCCTATAAACAAGACGTCACTTATACAAAAGGCCACTGTCTTCTCCAGCTTGCTAGGGACACACCTGGGCATTTCCTCAGGTCACCAAAATTTCCTCTGCATGTACCGACGTTCACATCTTCTATTTGCAACATAGTGTTAACAAGATTTCATGGTCGCCAACATTGTTTCTACAATGGATAAAAATTATAGACACATATATATATATCTTTACTTCATGTTAATCTCTTAGAAATAACTCTATGGAGTGTCTAAAACAGAACTAGAATCACAGTGAATTTTAGATAGTGCATTTTCAGGAGTACTGTGTTCTAGTTCTGTGTGGGGTAGAATACATGAGGTTAGATTTAATGACTGATACACCAACCTTTTGCCTGTACTGAGCAATCAGACTTCATTGGAAACCTGCGAAATTTATTTTTAAGATTTATTTATTTTATATATGTGAGTACACTGTGGTTGTCTTCAGACACTAGAAGAGGGCACCAGATCCCATTACAGATGGTTGTGAGTCATTGCATGGTTGCTGGGAATTGAACTCAGAACATCTGGAAGAGCAGTCAGTGCTCTTAAGCCCGGAACCATCTCTCCAATCCTTTTATTTGTTTGTTTGTTTTTAGCCTGTGAATTTTAATATAGATCTTTAGTGACCCATGTTGGAGCAGCATCACATGACTTTGGAAGGATCAAATGTGTCTCTCTCATGACTTGGTGGAAAAGTGTTATTGGAACTCTCTAAACAATATGTTGGTTTCTTCAAAGCAAATGTCCCTACAAAAAGAGCGACGACAATAGGAATTATTCAAAATGCAGGGTCTCTTCCTTGAGAGTCTGTAACACACACACAGCCTTACAACTATCTCCAAACGCAATCACCATGTTATCTTCTGTGTCAGATAATCTTAACCCGGTCAAGAAAAGTACTTCGATCCTTTACCGCTCGGGACTTGCTTGGCACAGCCTTTTATGGCAGCGGTGTCCAGAACGCTCATGGGAGCTGAGTTCTTGGAATTGGAGCGCACTGGGCTGAGTTTGGGGAACACTGGCCAGAGCTGTGTATGCCTGCCTGTTAGCTCCGGAGAGGGGCAGTTTCCTTAGCAGGGTCTTAGATTTGTAGCTGAGAAACACTTAACTATGAAATTGCTTTTCATTTCCACAGAAGGGCTACACACCACTTATACTTGCGGTGCTAGAAAACAAACAGGAGATGGTGGAACTCTTACTGCAGGCTTCAGCCGACATAAACGCCCTGGATAACTGCAAGAGGTATCTGTGAAAACTCTTAAATCCTTGTAACCTTCTGAAGTGGCTATGGCCACATAAAGTATCAATATGAAAGTCCTAAGAATTTAACTTAGGCTTATAGGAAACATGTTAAAACAAATGGAACAGGTAGATAGAAATTAACTGTTCAATTTAGTCTCTTTTAGCATATAGCAGGGCTCACATCTCTTTTTAATATCAACGGATTATTATTTTGAGTCAATTTCCCTTTAGTCTTAGGATTTTATATTAGATAAAATAGTTTCATATTTGTCTTACTGTTGGAAGTGAAGACTTCTAATTTAAGATTCCAATGAATTTTTTTAAAACGCTTTTACAGTGTTTCCCATCCCTGTCTTTTATACATTTTTTCTTGTTTCTCCTTTTTATTTTTGTTTTTCCTTCCTTCCTTCCTTCCCTTCTTCTTCTTTTAGGTTTTTGTTTTTGTTTTTGAGACAGGTTTCTCTGTGTAGCCCTGGCTCTCCTGGAACTCACTTTGTAGACCAGGCTGGACTTGAACTCAGAAAATTCAGCTGCCTCTGCCTCCCAAGTGCTGGGATTAAAGGCGTGCACCACCGTGCCAGCTCTACATTTCTTTTAAAATGCTATATTTATGAGAAATATTTTTGAAAATCACTTTGCATCTTTGATGGCTCTCTGCTGTATGTTGCTTTGTTTGAAGAATATTGATGCTAGTTTATCTCTAATGACTATGTATCATTAGCTGTTACTCAGTTTCCCCATCCTTCTACGGTTCATGTTGATGTGTTTAGCTATTCACAAGTCTGAACAAAGACATAAAAGAAACCATTTAATGGAGGGAAGACTCATTTTGCTTCACAGTTTCACAGGCACCAATCCTCGGTGACAGGAGTCAGAGGCTGAGGAGGACCTCACCTCAAAGCCATGGTGCAGAAAAACAAGGTTCCCAGGACAAGGCAGGCCCTTCATAGGAACACCCCTGGTGACCTCTCCCCAGGACCCATATCCTAATAGACAAGTTATCCCTGATCTCACAGATGAGCTAATACCCAGATGAAGTCAGAGCCCCTGTGGTCCAGTCACCTCGGTGGCACAACCAGCACAGGCCCAGGTACTCAGTGTTTGTCTTCGGCTCGTATTAAAACCATAACAGGGCTGACATGGACAGAGGAACTAATCTAACCTCATTTAGATAAACTTCCATTAATGAAAATACGCTATAGGTGATTGATAAAGACAAGCCCTACCTCTCTTCACACAAGGTTTATCTGTGCCTCATGAATATTATCACCAAATATATTTCCTGATATTAAAATCAAAATAATACACCCTTTTATCATTTAAAACTATTTATCTTATTTATATGTATGAATATTTTGCTTGCATGTGTGCTAATTAGTCTGTCTGGTGCTCACAGAGATAAAAACAGGGCCTTAGCTCCCCTGGAATTGGAGTCAGACAGCTGTGAGTCAGATGACATAGGTGCCAGAAACTTGGTCTTCTCTACAAGACCATTAGGTGCTCTTTACTGCTGAGCTGCTCTCCAGTCTGCCACAACAAGGATGATATTCTTGAAGAGTGGTTTTCAGATCCTGTATATAACATTTATATCAGCACCTAGCAAAGGTAGTCAGCCTCATTAACTAAAATTACTGTTACTGTTATCTTTAATTTTTAAAGATTTATTTATTATGTATACAGTGCTTTGCCTGCATACATGCCTGCACACCAGAAGAGGGCAGCAGATCTCATCACAGATGGTTGTGAGCCACCATGTGGTTGCTGGGAATTGAACTCAGGACCTCTGGAAGAGCAGTCAGTGCTCTTAACCTCTGAGCCATCTCTCCAGTCCTTTATTTTATTTTTTAATCATGTGAAAGTTTTATCTGCATGTATGTCTGAGCACCACTTATATGTCTGGTGTCTGAAGAAGTCAGAAGAGGGTGTCAGATCCTCTAGAGCTGAAATTATAGATGGTTGTAAGCCACCATGTGGGTGCTGGGAACTGGTCCCATATCCTCTGCAAGAACAAATGTTCTTAATATCTTCACTGCTAATATTTTACATTAATAACTTAAAAAATACAAATACTTTTCCTTATTTGACCTGTTGCTGACTATGAATTATGGTATATCACATCAGGATTGATCATCAATGGAGACTTCATCATTTAATTCTCCAGGTAATTTAACACTCCAGGTAAATAATCTAGGTATAGCACTGTTGGGAGGCATGGAACACTACTGAGTGGCACAGCGGTGGCTCAGGGAGTCAACAAAGGCCAATGAACGTCTTTCTCACAATGCTTCTGTCTGCTCTTAATTACTAATGGTTACCCTGACACACAGGCAAGATAGGAAGGAACTTGGAGAGACACTTCATTAGCATGTGTCAGGAAGCCTGGTGTGGTGGAACTTACCTGGTCTACGTAGTGATTACCAGATCAGCCAGGGCTGTGTAGAGAGACTCTGTCTCAAAAACAAAAAAAAAAAAAAAAAACCAAACAGACAAAAAAACCAAGCAATAGCAACAAACAAAGTAAGGTAAGTGCATCAGGGTAATGTTCCATTTGCTCTTTTAGGTCCGCCCTTATACATGCTGTGAGAATTCAGTCTAAAAAGATGATCAACCTTCTTCTCCAGCAAGGCGCCAATGCGTCTTTGGTGGACATCTATGGAGCCACTGCACAAAGTTATGCTGTTTTTGAAACCTTTCAAGTGTAAGTGTTTCTATTATAATACAGGATAACTTCAAGTAGATATTTTTAATACTTATAACCATCCATACTTATATATCCAATGAATCTTCACAGTTCATTCTGGGAAATTTTTGAATGGCTGAGTTAGTGGACTTTATCTATTAGAAACTAAGTAAAATGCTAGACTAGTTTGGGGTAGCAAAGGGTACAGAGCTCTCAGAAGACCTTTGCTTTGGCAGGGCTGGGAATTGAACTGGGTTTCACATATGCTAGGTCTGTTATACCACTGAGATGTATGCCCAACTCCTCTCTCAGATTGGAACTCTTTCATTACAGTTAGACTCACATGGGGATATAGTGTTCCATCTTTTAAAAATTTTTATTTATTTTTATTTATATGAGTACACTGTAGCTGCCTTCAGACACACACCAGAAGAGGGCATCATATCTCATTACAGATGGTTGTGAGCCACCATGTGGTTGCTGGGAATTGAACTCAGGACCTCTGGAAGAGCAGTCAGTGCTCTTAACCACCGAGCCATCTCTCCAGCCCTAGTGTCCCATCTTTAAATTGTCTAATTATCTATTTTGTCTTTTAATATAAAATTTAGCAGAAAATGTGGTTATCTACTCTTGTGTGCTGTCTCCATCAATACCATCCTTTAACATTTTTTTAAAAATTATTTTTACTTTTTTTTTTGCCGGCATTGTTGACTGATGCCTGCAGAGGCCAAAAGAGGGTATCTGATCTTCTGGAACTGGAGGTGCTATGCGAGTGTCAGGAAGCAAATGTAGGTCCTCTGCTAGAGCAGTCAGTGTTCTTAACCACTGAGCCAGCTCTCTAGTCCCTGGTCTCTATAGTTTTTAATGTCTGAATCT
Organism: Tokudaia tokunoshimensis; assembly: GCA_036184795.1. Taxonomy (NCBI): domain Eukaryota; kingdom Metazoa; phylum Chordata; class Mammalia; order Rodentia; family Muridae; genus Tokudaia; species Tokudaia tokunoshimensis. Next base: position 75,975,607 of record BTHU01000014.1, read on the forward strand.
TTCTTTCTGGGAAGAGAGGCCTAATAACAATGCACAGATGTTTCTTTGACTTTCAAACTTCTTGTTAACTGACAGAAGCCATCTAAGAAAGGCTGGAGCTAGTGAGCAAGTTGTCTGGAGACGGCCCATTGTTTTGCACGGCCATGGTGTTGTCCTCTGAGATGCAAGGTCATCAGAAACTTCATCTCAGGATTGCTTCTTGCTGCTAATTTGCCTTTTCTGTCACTATTGCAGAGCCTAATGATTGCTGGGCATCAGCCCACCCTATTGGACACATTTCCTGCAGATCAACATGAAGTACTCTCATGTAGTAATGCTGTATAGACGAATTAATGATTTCACAATTCCTCATTATGATTTTATAGAACTCTTAAATTGATACAAGTAATCCCCAAACTCTTATAGAATGAAGATACAAATAGAGCTCTGTAAGCCTTCATGTGTCACGGGCCAATTGCACTAGGATAAGAATGCAGGCTTGAAACAAATTTGTGATCAAGGAAAAACATTCATTTTAGGCTAAATCCAAGGATGAAGTCATAGGTTGGCACTGTGATAAAGCTAGGCCACGTGAAACTGTTGCTGTGAACTTATACTGAGCTTGTAGAATGAAACACTGCTTTGAACTTACTATCCACATCCTTCTATAACTCCCCTCTTGTGTAACATTTCATCTATGAGGTGTTTTAGAAAGAACTTTTGTTTAAGAAGGTATAAAAAGGTCAGAGAGAAGAAATAAAGTGTAACTATTAGGACTCAGCCCCATCCAACAAATGTATATATGTATATGTCTGTCTATATGAATATACATACATACATACATACATACATGTGTAAGTATCTCTCTCTCTCTCCGTGTGTGTGTGTGTGTGTGTGTGTGTGTGTGTGTGTGTACACGTATGCATGAACACTTGTGGATTTGTTGAAACTGGGTCCAGCCTGGCCAAAGTATGTGTCTCTGCACGTCTGTGTGTCTATGTGTGTGCTTGACTTCTCCATTTTCTTCTTCTTTTCTCTTTGGCTTACAAAGAGTTAACAAACTCCAAGCCTCTAGCCTGGCCAGTGAGGGGCCCTTGAGCCAGAGAGAAATTAAGCCTTTTTTCTAATTCTCCTGCTGCTATCAGCTTGAGTCAATTTACCAGAAGTAAGCAGCTTTTAGACATGGATTGGCAAGAGAGAGCTAAATTTCCAGAGACCATCAGCTTCTGACCCCCAAACAGTGAGAGAGAGTCACAAGGGCAGAGATCATCAGTCTTCTTCCCACTGGCTCCGTCTCACTTCCCTAACTGATCTCTTCCAGGGCTGGTCCTTGGCAATTAACAGTTCCAAGGGGTTTCTCAGCTGAATCCCTTCAGGTAGCAAAAGATACGAGAACCCGGCGCCTCAGTTCATTGTTAGAGATGAAATTTGTGCACACAAACTATCTTCAGGCTCTGACAGTGCACTGATGTCACTTGATGCTGTTGAACCTGGAGAGACTGTTCCTTGAGTGTTTTCTTAGGTCAAGAGAAGTAGAAACAGAAAGAGGAAATCGCAAGCTTGATTGTTACAGAAGTTGGCTTAAAGACAACTATAAAATGCCATGTTCTGAGTGTGGTGGCACTAGGATGGGCAGAGGCAGGTGGATCTCTTGAATTTGAGGCCAGCCTGGTCTACTTGGTGAGTTCCAGGCCAACCAGTGATATATAGTTAGACTCCATCTCAAAAACAAAGAAACAAAAACAAAAACAAAAAAACCCAAAATGCCAAAACCAAACCAAACCAAAAAAACCAAAAAACAGAAATTAAGAAAGAAATAGAGAGAGAGAGAGAGAGAGAGAGAGAGAGAGAGAGAGAGAGAAAGAAGGAAGGAAGGAAGGAAGAGAGAAAGAAAGAAAGGAAAAAAGGAAGAAGGAAGGAAGGAAGGAAAGGAAGGAAGGAAAGAAGGAAGAAAGAGAGAGAGAGAGAGAGAGAGAGAAAGAAAGAAAGATCCTGAGGTGGCTTAGCAGTTAAGAGCGAACTGCTCTCCAGGAGGAGCCGGGCCTGTTCAGTTGAGGGCCATACTCCAGGTAGCTCATGACTCTATGTAACTCCAGCTCCAGGGGCTCCAATGCCCTTGTCTGGCCTCTGTGGGCATTTAATACTCACATGAATATATATGTTCCCCTGCAATGTAACTTAAAGATAAAATGTAAAACTCTTTGAAAATGCTGTGTACCCTGGACGGCTTGCTCTTCTTAGGACCCTCCTCTCACTGTAGCCTTTCCTCTCTAGGCTTTCCCAAAGCCCCAGCCCCAGCTGTCCTGAGCTTACAACAGAGGACAGACACAACTCTGATACCAAGGTAAAAGCTCATCTGCGACACCGACATTTCTTGCCATGGGGGTTCAGAGACTTAGCTCAGTGGCTGAGTGCTTGCCTAGCTATCACAAGGGCTGGGTTCAGTCCTCAGCTCTGAATGGGGGAAATTTGCTGTAAATTTGATTTTGTTGTACTCTAATAACAAAGTTGGAGTTAAGTAAAGGCTTCAACATAGACTTGGTGCTCAAGCACTAAGGCCAGAGGAGCTCAGTGAGGAGAAGAACAATAATCTGAAAACATGGGGTAGGCTTCTTGATAAAGAGCCATATTGGCTAGTTTCATAAATAGCCCTTGCTGGCTTCTGGGGTAACATTGTTCAGGGGTTTGTTTGTAGTCCTTGTTGGGTTTTGTTAATTTGACGCAAACCTAGACACATCTGGGAAGAGGGAATTCTAACTGAGAAAATGCCTCCATAAGATGGCCTGAAGGCAAGTCTGTGGGGCATTTTCTTGGCTGACAATTGGTGAGGGACAGGTCCAGCCCATTGTGGGTGGCCCCACTCCTTTCCCCTCCCCCCAGCACCTGAGGTTTATTAGAAAGCAGTTGGAGTCAGCTGGTAGGCAGCACTCACTCTTGGTCTTAGTTCCTGACTCTAGGTTCCTGCCCTGGCTTTCCTGGAAGCTGTAAGGAAAAATTTTCCATCTTTTGTAAATGAGATCTTACAGTGAATGGTTCCTGGGTGTGAACTGGGCAGAATTAGAGGCTGATAAGAAAACACCCTTAAGTCACAAAGTCAAAGGAATCCCTGATGTACTAGGTCATAGGGAATTGAGAAATATACTTTGACTGTAAATGAAGTTCATAAAATTAGGAGGTCTCCAGAGTTGCCTGTTAACAGCTGGGATACAGTAACTGGAAACTCACATGTGTTTAGGTCTAAGCTTGGTTCATTGCTAGTGTAAGATTGTTATTTGAGATACCTGTGCAGAACACTTATATCTCTACACAGTCTTCATACTTAATTGACTGAGTTGTGTTGGGCAGCCTGGGTCCACTGACTGCTCTCTCAGCAAATTCCAGAGTAGGGCTCTCTTAGTTTACCCTGTCTTTGTATCCTGCCTTAATTACCTCTTCTGAGGCTTTTATCCCTTGATATCTAAGGATTGTATATAATGGCCGACAACCTGTTTTCTGAAGCTAGCTTACTGCTGAGTAGGGATGCGACCCTGTCTACTCAGGGACTGAAAAATCTTGATCTTGCTGATCTAGTAGAGCAGCGGTTCTCAAATGACCTAATCACAGGGTTCACATATCAAACATCCTGCATATCAGACATTAACATTATGATTCATAAGAGTAGCAAAATCACAGTTATGAAGTAGCAATGAAAATAATTTTGTGCTGGGGGGGTGTCACCACAACTTGAGGAACCATGGATGCAGCACTAGAGGGTTGAGAACCTCTCCTCTGGAACCTCATGAAGGTTGTGGATCGGGAAGGGAGGATGTTCTTATTCAGGACATCAGAGGATGTCATGCCTGGTTTCAAAATCAACACTAAAGATAATGGCCTTTTTAGTATGAGGTGCCTGGTTTCCGTAAAGGTTTGATAGAAATCATTAAAATGTACATAGAGTTCAATCTAGATTTACTTTGGGTGTGTAAATCACAGAGGTCCAAGGACGTGTTGCCCAAGTTGTCAGGAACATTAATTAGTACATCATAGTTGCACACAGCACAATCTAATAAAGGCACAAACTTTCCTCTGCACTTCTGTTAGAATCTCAAGGACCTTCTGAATTTGCAATGTGGCAATCCTTTTCATTTTAGGATTTTAAGAAAGAGACCCTATGGGCTGTGAAAATACATATTAATAGATAAGTAAACTAATATAAAGTTCGAGAAGTAATCTAGCATCAGAACAGACTAAAAGGAAACTACGGTGAAGTTGTAATCACTGCATCTGGTCATAGTCCAAGTGCCTAAAAGAGAAATATTGAACAATTTAAACCATAGAGAGGTCATAACTGCGGATGGAGTTGGAGCTGGAGATGGCTTTGTGCTTGAGGTTTTCTCTTGTTTCTAGAGAGCTTTGCAATCTCATTGTTTTTTTGTTTTTTATGGCAACTGGCTTTGCCTTTAAGCTGTTCTTGAGGCTCTGGGGTCTCATAGGGGACAGGCTTTATTCTAGAATAAGGCTACACTAACTTCCTGAGTTCTTTCAATCTGGGGAGAGTAGGCCACTGTGTACCCTAAAGGTGCCAGCTGATATGTATACGTGGCATGGTTGTGTCTAGTGAGTGTGGACGCTTGTTTCACACACCGGACTCTGGCAGAGATGGAGCAGTAGGTTCACGTGAGCCTTTTTTCTCCTGGTGTCAGGGATTGCTAAAGGTCTCAGGTAGCATGAATCATGGATGCCTTACTTCTCCATTGGTCTTTGTGGGGCAGCAGGATCTCATGTCTCTCTTGAGTCCCTCTGCCATTTGGGTTCAGATCACCTGTGTCCTTGGGTGGCCCATTCACTCTCTGCTTCTGCATTAGACATGATGACAGCTAATTCTTGCAGAGGTATCAGAGCCATTTCTCTGTATCTTCATCTACGTGTCTGGGAATGGCTCCTAACTTAGAAGAGAGTCCAGATGTTATGACTTATTAGGCCACATCTGTGCAATTCCCAAAGCTGAGGCTGACATCATTAATTCCATTAGCTTTTGGGATTTCCATCAACATAAGTTTCTACACAGGTGTGTCTAATAAGGAGTCCTGGGTTACTGATAAGGGCAGGGAATGTTGAAAAGTAAGCTGGCGCTTCCCCCTGCCATATCGAATTAGTCAAGGACCCTCAGTGGGCTTTGAAGTCACTGAGAAGCAAGAGCTTCCCTGGTCTCAGTCCTCAGGAGCAGGCCCTGTTAAAGCAGAAGACCCGTCCTTCCCTTGCTGAGTGACACACCCTCCCTTATGGCAATCCCCCTCTTGCTGAGGGGTCAAGCTAGGATTCTTAGAATTCTGATGTGGGCAGTTGATTTTTAATTCCTTTGTTTCTAAAGCTATGACAATCCTTTCTTCCTTGTGGGATTTCTTTGAAGGGGAAGATTTTTATTTCCTTGGGAAATATATTACATGTGCACAATACACATATATACATAAATGTGTATTTTGGTTTCATATCTACGCTGTCAGAGAGCTGGACATCTGTACTAGCTGGTTTTTGCTTCTGTTCATTGATGAATTATCTGCACAATGACTTTAGTTAGTGTGTAAGTATTTTTGACCAGTAAACTGTTTATCTTGAAGAAAACTGACAGTTGAATCTAGAGTTGTTTTGTTTGTGTGTATGTTGTATACATGCTTGTGTGTGTGTGCTATAACATATAAGACTGAAATTTTTCTTTTTTTAATATTTTTCTTTTTTAAAGATTTATTTATTATTTATTTTTATTTATGTGAGTATACTGTTGCTGTCTTCAGACACACCAGAAGAGGGCATCGGGTCCCATTCCAGACATTTGTGAGCCACCATTTGTTTACTGGGAATTGAACTCAGGACCTCTGGAAGAGCAGTCAGTGCTCTTATCCACTGAGCCATCTCTCCAGCCCAGAAATACTCTTAAAATAGACTGAAGCACACTGCTAGATCATCTAAGGGCATTAAAAAATGTGGCAAGATTCCTGTAGCAGTTCAGAGAAGGGTGGGGTAGGGGGCGGGGCTTTCAAGGCACTACCCTTTACTTCTAAACTATTGGCTATCCAAAGATTCTGGAGATGGGAATCTGTCGAACCTAATGATTTACATGCTTATTTGGATTGCTTGCTTAAAACAAGAAAAATGAAGTAAATAAAACCCACTTTATTTTAGTATCATGTAAGTATGTAGAAGAGCTTGTTCTGTATTCTGTACTTCTATGTTGGGACAGACAGAAAAAAATCCTGGAAATTTAGACATTTATGATCAGGTTCTCAAAATTCATATTACAAAGTGATTGCATTGTGTTTTCTAGCTCATTCCAATAGACCATGACTGAGTCTCTTCAGCTAAATGAACAATTCATGTTTGCCTAAGAATGGCTGGTTCTAGAACGCTCAGACTCAATAACTGTGCAGTAAATGTTTGATTTCTGAAATGTTTGGTATTGTAGATTTGTAGTGCCCTCTCTGCGACGACTAGAATGTGATCCCTTGGGTTGTTCTCTGGTACTTGGAATGCTAGAAGCCTCCCTCCCTCCCTCTCTCCCTCCCTCCCTCTCTCCCTCCCTCCCTCCCTCATCGCTTTGCCACTTGGCCTGCAACTTCCCTGAGCTTCCGCATGCTTGAGTTTAAGGTCCCCATGTTTGTGTAACCAAGAGCCTGGAGGATACTTTTATATGTTAGAATTATTTGAATATTTTTTAAATGTGAATTGATGAATTGCCAATTGGATTTCCATAATGTAGATTTGAAAGTAATGCAGTGTGAATTATTCTCGTAATTATGCATTGAAATTTGAAAAATATTCTTAATGTTAAAGTCATGTGATTTCAGATGATTTATTTTGAGGTCCTACATCATAAATAAATAGGTGAGAAACTAAGGAAAGACTATCAATAGGAAGGAAGGTTGAACAGGACTCCTTGTGTGCTTCAACTCTAGCCTCAGGCTAGGAATTTAGATGATCATTTCTTAAATTTTCTAAACCATGTATTCTGTTCATTAAATGCTCCTTTTCACACTGCATGTTGTTCCTAGAATTTTGATTGCCATTTTTTTTTGTCCAAGTGGAATTAGGAGGTCTTATTCTTTTTCCAATTTGTGTTCCTATCTATTAGAAATATCACTGTTTTCTGGTAATCGTAGTTATCTTCAACTGGCTAACTGATTTACTTCTTTATAGCAACAAAATGAATGTTTTTACTCTGTGTTAACTACAAAAAGATTAATTAAGGCATAAGAAACGTATTATTAGCTGTATACTAACCAAGGTAAGATATCATTGAAAGACAAACTTCTAGGTTTTTCCTAAAAAGAAACTCATGTAAATTTAAACCATGCAAACACATTAAAACATCTAACAAGCAGACACTTTAAATTTGTCCAATGTCCCACTGGGAGCATGAGTGCCAGGTGATGGCACCAGGGGCCCTGATACCTTAAATACAATTAAATTAAATGAATATTTTCCATAACCTCTAGAGAATGTTGGCACCATTGGAAAGTTTTTCACAGTGCATGTCCCTGAAACTTGACTTCCTTAACTCAAGACATTTGCCACAAAACACTGGGCAGAAGAGGCAGGGAGTCTGGAGGTGCGAGCAGGGATGGTAGGTGCATTGGAACCTTAGGAACTGTAGAAACCGTTGGAGCAGCAATTGGCTGGCTTCTTTGTAAAGAGAGCATGTTGAGGCCCATGGGCCAGCATTGGTCGGTATGCAGCCCTTCACAGCAGGGGCAGCCTCTGGAGGGAGGAGAGGCTGCTATTTGCCCTGTGCTCCATGCTTGCAGTCACAGGTCCATTCATAAGATGCGAGTGCAGTTGAGAAATATGTAAGTTAGTGAGTTCTTGGATTTTTTTCTTTTCTAACAGGATGGCCGCATACCATGTTCATACTCCACCAAGGAAGTCAACCAAAGGATGGAGGAAAACATAGATGCAGTTGACAAGCTGGGGAGGTACAGCTGCTTTTACATTCCTTTAGTTAAAGCAAGCTGAGGTGGGATGTTATGGGATGGCTACAGTAGCTGAGTAATATTAAACCAGTAAGAAGAAACTCATTTGCAAGTACTGGTAGTTACTGAAAGCCACGCCACCAAAGCATGAGTTAATTGTAACAGCAGTTATTCAGAGTGGGAAAGACAACCATGTATGATGATTTATGTTACTCTTTAAAGCTGCCTGATATTTGCAATTTGCCGCCTGATTTTTGTCTTAAGAGCTTAGAGCAGGGAAAAGGGTTTCCAAGAGCTACACCAATTGTTAAAGAACAGCCTTGGTCTAACGGATCCGGCTTTGTTTCCTCGGCTTCTCACACACAAACTGGAGCTGTGATTATTTGGAATGTTTATGGGATGTCTATGCTTGAAGTTTTGGGTTTTGTTTTTGTTTTTGTTTTTTAAGAATGTTGATACTGTGTTGTTCATGAGTGACTATTGAGATCATTCAATTATGTCAGATTTTTCTTTACTTTTTCCTCTGAGAAGTATATTTGTGGGAAGAAAATCCTTAGATTGGATATAAAAGTCATAGGTACCATAAAAGAAAGGATTTGAATTTAGTTCCTTCCTTTCCTATTTGCTGGATGTGTGACTTGGGATCATTAATAACATCCACTGCCTTTCCTGACACAGGAAGGGTGAGACATGGAAGGCATGCTTCCTTCAGCGCTGACTTCTGGCTTATCAGCATCATTCATTCACTTAGCTACTCTGTCACTGTACTTAGTGTACCCACTAAGTATATACAAATTGCTTTTACTTCTCTTGCCTCTACCTGAGCCCCAGCACATTCCATCACTCTCAGAGAGTAATGCTGAACTTTCCATCGCAGCATTGGCCCACATCCTCGCACCCATGAACTGTGGGTAGAACTCATCCATTATCATCAAGGCGGGAACATGGCAGCATTCAGGCAGGCATGGCACTGGAGGAGCTAAGAGTTCTACATCTTGTTCCGAAGGAGAAGATGGGCATCTTCAGGCATCTAGGATGAAGCTCTCTAAGCTCATTCTCACAGTAACACACTTTCTCCATCATGGCCATGCCTCCTAATGGGTCCAAGCATATTCAAACCACCACAAAGGTCTTTGGCAAGATCTAACACCTCTTCATGATGAAAGTCCTGGAGAGACTAAAGATACAGGGGAAATAACTCAACACAATAAAGACAATTTACAGCAAGTCCACAGTCAACATCAACCTAAATGGAGAAACACAAAGCATTTCCAGTAAAATCAGGAACAAAGCAAGATCTGTCTCTCCATGCCTATTCAATATAGTGCTTGATGGCTTAGCTAGACCAATAAGACAACTGACGGAGCTCAAGGGGATACAAATAGGAAATGAATTTAAAGTATCCTTGTTTGTAGGTAATATGACTCTATAGGTAAAAGACCCTAAACATTCCACTAGGAAATTTCTACAGCTAACAAACACTTTCTATGTAATAGGATACAAAGTTAGCACACACACACAAAAATCAGTAGCCTTTAGGGTTTCTATCTCTGCAATAAAACACCATGTCCAAAAAAAACAAATTAGGGGAAAAAGGTTATTTGGCTTACACTTCCATATTGTACTCATGATCAAAGGAGGTGAGGGCAGTAGCTCAAGCAAGGCTGGAATCTGGAGGTGGGAGCGGTGCAGAGGTCTTGGAGGGGAGCTGCTCAGTCTTCTTAGAGAACCCAGAACAATCAACTCATGGATGGCACCACCCACAAAGGGCTGAGCCCTCCCACATTGAACCCCAATTAAGAAAATGCCCCACAGCTGGATCTCATGGAGGCATTTTCTCAATTGAGGTTTCTTCCCTTGGGATAAGTTTGGTTTGCATCAAGTTGACACAAGAGCAGACAGCGCAACAAATGACAAATAGACTGAGAAAAAAATCAGGGAAAGGTATCTTGAGACAACTCTAACCAGACAAGTGAAAGACTTGTATAATAAAAATGTAAGACCTTGAAAAAAGAAATTGAAGAAGACACCAGAAGACGGAAAGACCTCCCATGTTCATGGATTGGTAAAAATTAATATGGTGAAAATGGCCACCTTACCAAAAACAATTTACAGATTCAACACAATCCCCATCAAAATTCCAACACAGTTCTTCACAGAAACTGAAAAAAAAACCCAGCTTTATATGAAAACACACATATGCATGAGTGGGCACTTGCTCTCACTTGCATGCACACACACGCATGTACACACACACACACACACACACACACACACACACACACACACACCAGGACAGCTAAAACAATTTTCTATAATAAGGAACTGTTGGAAGTATTGCCATCCCAGATGTCCAGCTGTACTACAGAGATACCATAATAAAAACAGCATGACATTTGCATAAAACAGAAATGTTGACCAATGAAATGGAATCTAGGAATCAGACATAAGTCTACTCATCTGAGTAGACAGCATTTTCAACAAATGATGCTGGTCAAACTGGAAGGCCACATGGAAAATAATGCAGCTAGACACTTATCACCCTCCAGAAAACTCAACTGCAAATGAATCAAGGACCTCAATCTAAGGCCTGATGGGAGGGAAATGGGAGAACTTTCCTGAATTTGCTGGCCAGGAAAATCTTCCTGCGGAACACTGCACAAGCATGAACAACAGTAAATGCATGGGATCTCATGAGACAGAAAAGCTACTGGACGGCAAAGGACAACAATATCTAGGCAAGTGGTAGGCTCCAGAATGGGGAAGAAACCTCTGCCAGTTACAGCTTCCATAGAGGGATAAAGGAAACAAATAATCCAATTAAAAAGTGGGACACAGAATGAAACAGAGAGTTCTTGAAAGATGAAACCAAAATAGCTGAGAAACATTTTTTAAAACATTTTACATGGGGCTGGAGAGATGGCTCAGTGGTTAAGAGCACCGACTGCTCTTCCAAAGGTCCTGAGTTCAAATCCCAGCAACCACATGGTCTGTAATGAGATCTGATGCCGTCTTCTGGAGTGTCTGAAGACAGCTACAGTGTACTTACATATAATAAATAAATAAATCTTTAAAAAAAACGACATAAAAAAACGTTCTACATCCATAGTTATCAGGGAAATACAAATTAAAACTATTTTGAGGTTTCACCCAGCATTCATTGGAACAGTTAAGATCAATAAAATGAATGACAAGTTAAGATCAATAAAATGAATGACAGCCTATGCTGGCAAGGGTGCAGGGAAAGGGGACACTTACTCACTGCTGGTAGGAGTACAAACATGTACAGCCACTATGACAGAGGGTGGCAGTTCCTAGGGAAGCTGGGAACAATCTGCCTCAAGATCCAGATTCACCACCCACCCTTGGGCATCTACCCAGAGGACTCAAAATTCTGCTCCCCAGATACTTGCTTGGCCATGGTCATTGCTGCTATATTCACAATATCTGGGAAATGGAAACAACCTAAATGTCCTTTAACCAACAATGGACAATGAAAATGTGGACAGACACAGTACAGAATATCATTTAGCTGTAAAGAAAAATGAAATCATCAGCTTCTCAGGTAAATGGATGGCACTAGGAAAGATCACACTGAGTGAAATAATCTAGCCTTAGAAAGATAAATGTCACATGCTCTCTCTCATTGGAGGCTCTTAGCCCCAAATCTTCAGATATGAGTGTGTAGCCTGTAGCTAAAAGAGGATCATTGCCAGGAAGGGGGTTTGAGGAGCAGTAGGGGAGGATTAGCAGGATTCAAGTGATCTGACAGGGGAAATGGGAATGAAAGGATCTTTCAGAAGGGGGGAGGCAATACATACAGAAGGAGAGAGGAGGTAAAATAATAGTAAGGATGTCTGAGAAGGCACAGGGACCCATACTATCAACCATTCACCTAAAAACCTACAATACATACAATTCATTGTACAAGGATGCATCTGTAGTTTAATGAACTTTCTCATCTCAGTTGATGATGTGCCCTCTAAGAGCCAACGTTTGCCAACCAAAAACTCCAATAGCAGACATGAGAAACCCTCTTTTGAGTTGTTGGCCAGGTCTGTCCCAAGAAATTCCCCAAACATAGACTTTTGTTGTTGCCTTTGACTGTCTCCCCAGGGGAAGGCAAATTGCTGAAAATATCATGCACTTCAGAATCAGAACCCAGAGACCCCTGAGCTAGAACTGATCTGAAAGCTCAGAAGGCACCATGTAAGCTTCCAAAAGAGGGAGAAAACCACCAGTCCCACCCAGCTATGCTGCCGGTGATTCATCAATTACCAGCACGGCATGACGACCTTAGTGATGCAATAGTTGCTCTGTCTGGACTTAGTCTTTTATTAAACTTAAGAGCCACTCAACAAGAGGAAACCGTGCCTGGTACTGAAAACCTAGCCAACTTCTTAGTGCTAGGGATTGTGGAAGATCTACTTAGTGCGTAGATCATGGAAGAGAATCTACAACCACTATCTTACTAAACCAGCACAATCCCTAACAACAATCTGTAAACATTTGTCCTTATGCCAACAGATAAATGTAGTCTTCACCCTTCATTAAGAAAATGTCCCCTTCTACAGAAGAGTACAACCAATCAAAATGCAGAGTTGTAGAGCTCAGTCCTTATGGATGCATCTATAAAACAAGCCCCACACCTAAGGCTCTGGAAACGCTGCGGAAGAGGAAGTTGAAAGATTGTAAGAGCCAGAGGACCAAGGAGTTTGCTTTGATATTGTATCTCCTAGTAACGTCAGAAGCCACATCCATAAAGCCCACCAACACGACTGCCCAAATATGAGTTGAATAAGAACAATACCAATATGCATGCCAAAGTGGATGGAGAAAAACCCACAAAGCCTCCAACACAAGGAACTGTAGGCGACTAAGGGAAGCTGAGCATGAGAAAGGCAGCTTTCCCCAGGGAGGACACCACAGCTAACTGTCCAGTGCCAAATGGCCTCCCCGAAAACATGCATACAGGTAACATCAGCATTAGGATGGATCAGGCTAAGTGTAGGAACATGTGTGTGCATGTACATGTGTGTGTGTGCCTGCACGTGCATGCATGTGTGTGATAATAAAATAAGAGGCCATGAATTCGAAGGAGAGTGGAGAGGGTATATGGAAAGGTTTGGAATGAGTAAAATAAAGGGAGAAATGTTGCAATTATAATCGCAAAAATTTAGGGGCTGGAGAGATGACTCAGTGGTTAAAGGTACTGACTGCTCTTCTGAGGGTCCTGAGTTCAAATTCCAGCAACTACATGGTGACTCACAACCATCCATAATGAAATCTGACTCCCTTTTCTGGAGTGTCTAAAGACAGCTACAGTGTACTCACATGTAATAAATAAATAAATAAATAAATAAATCCTTTTTAAAAATTTTAAAAAAGAAAAGTTGAGCTCTAAGCTGTTACTGCTACCATGCCTCCACTCCAGCCGTCATGAACTCTAACCCTCTGAATCCATAAATCCCATTAGACACTTTAAAAAAAAAAAAAAGTTGCCTTCATCATGGTGTTTATCACAGCAACAGAAAAGACCACACTCTGAGCGGCTCCCTAGGTCCCCCAGAGGTAGTCACACACAGCATACAAATTCATTGTATACTCTATACTCCAGACTTTATGCACCTTAGCCTGTGCATCCATGGTGACAGTCCGAGGGGTTCCATTGCTTTTCCATTGTAAACTTGAGAGGTTCAGCTAATGCTGGAGGAAGCTTCCTTCCATCTGTGAGGTCTCAGTGGGACGCCCCATTGTGCTCTCCTCCAGTATAGTTGCCATATTTGCTCCCTCAAATGATCTGTGGGAGATGGTAAGGAATCTCTCCCACGGAACTTGCTGTTCTTCCCCAGTTGTCATGGAGACTAAGTATCATTCTGTGGGCCATATGCCGTGTGCTCATATGTGTGTGTGTCAAGAATTTGATCAGAGGCCTGGTTTGACAGTGTATGCCTGTAATCCCAGCACTCAGAGGGCAAAGGCAGGCAGGTGTGAGCTCCAGGGCACCCAGACTGCAAAGTGAGACTCTCTTGAAATAACCGACCAGTCAATAAACAAGCAATGCGGCTCAGTGTGAGGGAACAGAGGTCGTTCCTCCAACTCTGGTCTTTGCTTTTGCTATGTTTCCATGCACAGTTGTGATTTATTAGTGTTATAACCACTGCCAATCATGTTAAGGTAATGAGAATGTATAGTTACAAATAATTATCTTGTCTCTTCTGAATTACACATCATAAAAATAAAACAGGTAGTAATCTAATTTAAGAGATCTCTGGTAAGTGCAGACATTGATTTTTGCTTTTTTGTTTTTGGTTTTTAGATTTATTTACTTATTTTTATGTATATGAGTACACTGTAGCTGTCTTCAGACACACCAGAAGAGGGCATCAGATCCAGTTACAGATGGTTGTGAGCCACCATGTGGGTGCTGGGAATTGAACTCAGGACCTCTGGAAGAGCAGTCAGTGCTCTTAACCACTGAGCCATCTCTCCAGCTCCAGCATTTATTGTTTGAACCTGTGATATGACACATCTTTGGGATTCTAAAGAAGTTCAGTCTTAAAGAACAAAGTGTACTGCTAAACTATTATTTCTCTGTTCACGTTTTTAAACATCTCAAGTCTTGAACATTCCATGACAAAGCAAGCCAATAAAATACTTATCTTTTAGAAGAACTTGCATATAAGAAAAGAAACTTGTCTGTTTGGAAAACTCTCTTGGGCACTTTCTATGATGTCACACTGGTCCAGTTTCTGTATTACTTGTGATTCATATCCATTTCATCTACATTTTTTTTTTTTTTTAATTTAATTTTATTTTATTTTTTTAATTTACATTCCAAATCACTTCCCCTTTCCCGTTTCCTCCCTCCCCGAAAGTCCCATAAGCCCCCTTCCCTCCCTCTCATCTACATTTTTACATTTTATTCTTTGATTGAAAACTTAGTAAGGAACTTTAGTTGTTTCACCTCATAATATTCATTCTCATAATTTATAAAACAAGCCCTCAATTGTTTAATGTCATTGTTTAATATTTTTCATAAAACTACTAAAATATTAATTTTATGCATTATAAAAGCCAAACTGCTTCAAAACACAAAGAGAAGGAACTTGAAATTTGTGAAGATTGCAATTCAGGTAAGTCCTCTGATTAACTCAAATCCACCTGCCCTTGATAAAGTGGGAGTCAGAAAGACTGATCAGGAAAGTAACATTTATGACATCAGTATACAGATCGACTTTGTATTTGTGTGCAGGAGTGTGTGTGTGTCTGTGTGTGTTACTCTTGTTGATCTGAATCTGCAACCTTCCTTTTATAAGTATATTTCTGTTGTGGAGAAATACTAGAGTTCCACCACTTGTTTTCTCTAAGTAAAGTGAGAGGGGAAAGGTCTTCGATTACAGTGATCTCATTTGTCTTTGTTTCATTTCCTGTTGCTATGATTAAAAATACCCTGGAAAATATTCCTTAGAGGAGAAAGGCATTATCTTAGTTTACAAGCCCAGAGCTGGCAGCAGCCAGAGCTTGAGGTCTGTAGTCAGAAGAAGAGAGGAGTAGATGCCCGCATGCTTGTGTTTAGCTTTTCTCTCTACTGTTACAGAGTTGAGGATCTGTTACACAGGGAATTGTGCTGCCCACAGTGGTAGGGTCTTCTCACCTTCCTTAACAAAGCAAAGGTAATCCACACAGATTGGCCATAGGGCGACAGAATCTAGACAAGCCCTCACTGAGATACCCTGCCTAGGTGATTCTAGACTGTGTCAAGTTGACAATTAAAAGCTACTATCACTTGATTATTGCCACATTCTGGAGGCTTGAGCAAGTTAATAGGTATTTTTTTTTATTTAAACTTAATTTAATGTGTTTGGGCCCTCAGAGGCTAGAAGGGGGCATCAGATTCCTTGGAAGTGGAGTTACAGATGGTTGTAAGCTGTTATGTGGGTTCTGGGAATTGAACTCAGGTCATCTGGAGGAGCAGTCAGTGCTCTCAACTGTTGAGTTATCCTTCTACCTCCAATAATTTTATTTCTATATTTTTCTTATCAAATACTAACTTTCTTGTATCTTTAGGCACCTGTCTGTTGGTTATCATTAAGAGTGGATAAACATATAAAAGGGTGTTCTTCCCATAAGATCTTTCCAGTGGAAGCAAAATGGAAGCAGCTATTAGCATCTTCCTAGGACAGCCACAGCCTGTAGAGAGCCCCCCCCCCATGCTGCACAGTGCCCACAGTCTGATCTTACACAGCACAGTTTTGAATGAAAACCTAGAGAAGTTGTGTTTTGCAATAACAAAGTAAGAAAAGAATTGGCCCTAGTGTCATGGGTCCAGAAAACCACAGAGCCATTTGACAGTTTCAGCACTGCCTTCGCTGATCACACAGTTTGCTATCAGTCTGGCAGGCTTCCACTGTGACTGTGAGGCCATGCAGAGGCATTTAACTGTCATGGATTACATTTTGAGATATTTCTTTTCCCACCTTGTATTTGAAATACATAAATTAAATTCAGATTCCCAATGTACTAACCGCAGACACTGGTCTAATCAGTCTTCCTCGTAGAACACTCGCCAGCTACAGTTCTAAGGAGAATCAATGCTACAAAGGATGCCCAGGCCATGTAATGTAAAGATTATACGTCCCTGTTTTCTTCATTTTCTATTCATTTTGTTGATTTAAAATGTAGTCTTTCTTTATCTTTAGAAGCAGATACATGTCCTGAATGCTACTCTAAAACAAGGTAAGGCCGGGCGGTGGTGGCGCATGCCTTTAATCCCAGCACTTGGGAGGCAGAGGCAGGCGGATTTCTGAGTTTGAGGCCAGCCTGGTCTACAGAGTGAGTTCCAGGACAGCCCGGGCTACACAGAGAAACCCTGTCTCGAAAACAAAACAAAAAAAAACAAAAACAAAAACATAAAACAAGGTAAGATTTAATTAATTGTTTAAAGCCTTCTTTAGTGAATGCAGAGAAAAGAAACTAGCTTTTGTTGTATATGCCCTGGGCTAGATTCCATGTGTGATAGCACTTGCCATCTGGGAGCAATCACAGAAGGTATGTGAAGTGTTCTGGTAAAGCTTACTTCTCATGTTAGGTGGCAATGGTGTAGGCTTTATCCCCAGCACTCCTGAGGCAGAGGCAGGCAGATCTGTGAGTTTGAGGCCATCCTGGTCTACAGAGTGAGTTCCAGGATAACCAGGGCTACACAGGGAAACCCTGTCTCACACATCAACAAAAAAAAACAAACAAGAACCAACCAACCAACCAACCAAAAAACAACCCACACCATCAACAAGAAAAGATCATACTTGCCCCCATGATTGGCCACTGTCATCTGTAAGCAGCTTGATTGGCTCACCATCCTGTCAGTGACAAGTGTCTGACCTACGATTTGACTGTCTGCCTGCATATCTCTATGACACTGTCTCTTCTTCCTCTGCATAGATTAAAAGGACCCAAATACAGGTCTATGTAACACCAATTCAGAAAGTCAAATTTAGACTCTGTGTTGAGTTTTTTCTTCCTTGCATCAACATAATCCAGTAATTTATTATAACACTGTATTGGCTTGTTTTTGGTAGTTAAAGGTTTTAGGGAAGCTCTCATGAACATGTGGCCACACCACATAACATTGATATATAATTATTCTACTAGAAGTGAAGAACATTTACATGTTGTATAAATAATACCCAAAAATCTCACTGGGAGATATTTTCATTGACTTTTCTCCTTACTGACATGAGCTCCCATATCAGTCTTTCTTCTAGTCTGTTTTCCTTTCCAATGACTATACTGCTTTTAAGAATGATTACTCCTTCAGCTTCTTGCTCATTTTTTATATCTGAGTGCTAAGTGTTCCTTTGCACGTTCAGTTTCATGACTTTGGGGGGATGCTGGAGACTTGAACCTGTGTTTAGAACCCTCCCCTACTAGGGTGCTCTGTCAGAGAACTTGGGACTAAAAGACTTTGAAATGACTTTCGTGGCTACACCAAGTGGCAGCAATGAGACTCATGACCCTTAAGTCTATGGCCAGTAGCGCTACACATCCCCATTGGTAGATTAGTATTTTAATGATATGACGGGTGAACATAGAGAGGCTCAGTGGAAAGGACAAAGATGGGAAGAGTAAGTGCAATTAATTCCAGGCTATCACAACAGAATCAACGACAGGGTCTGTGCAGGAGCAACTTCTGCTGGTGCCCACAAATTTAAAAGGGGGATGAGCACTTTGAGGATTGGAGCATACGTAATAACGGTAATTTGAAAATCCTTAGCACAGAATCTAGAAGAGCACATAGAATAAAGAATTTGGGGTGGGTGGGGGAGGGACTGGGAGGAGAAGAGGGAGGAGAAACTTCGGTAAGGATGTAACATGTGAGAGAATAAAAAATAAAAATTAAAAAAAAAGAAATCAGAAAGTTCTGGACAAAATTCAAGACTTGTGTTAAATGGGGTTAAAATAACTTGAGCTAATTAAAGCATCTGCAACTGTGGCAGGTCTCTCGTCCACTCCAGTGTTAACTCACACGCGGTCGCCACTCCAGTGTTAACTCACACGCGGTCGCCACTCCAGTGTTAACTCACACGCGGTCGCCACTCCAGTGTTAACTCACACGCGGTCGCCACTCCAGTGTTAACTCACACGTGGTCGCCACTCCAGTGTTAACTCACACTCGGTCGCCTAGGAAAGTGCAAGTGGAATCCACGGCCTAGAGAAGTCCTACCAAGCCAAACTGGAGCCAGGGTGCTGACTCCACACAGGGTGTTTGCCGGGCTTGAGAGATAGGGCTGTAATGTTAATCATTTGAGTCAATCTGATCTTTCCTCAGGAATCCATGCTTTCATGGGATTGAGGTTTATGGTCAGAGAAAGTGTGGATTAAATGCATTAGTGATTGGCTCCAAGTCACCA
Organism: Tokudaia tokunoshimensis; assembly: GCA_036184795.1. NCBI lineage: Eukaryota > Metazoa > Chordata > Mammalia > Rodentia > Muridae > Tokudaia > Tokudaia tokunoshimensis. Next base: position 75,994,439 of record BTHU01000014.1, read on the forward strand.
ATCATGCATTGGTGTCTCATTGAGGAAAAAAAATAAAAGCATTTCCCTTAGGAGTCATTTAACCAAGAACAAGTCCAGATTTGAATTCGCTACATATGTATTATCTGGGGCAGGGCATGGGAGAGTCTATTACTTGAGATTATAGCTATGCATATATGCATAGCTGTGCTCTCAGAAAACACTTCCTAGAAGATTTCACCTCAGTGATGCTGTTCTCTTTTTAATCACCACTAATTTCTTAGCCCCAGCTAACCAGCATCAATAGTCCCAGAAACACAAAGGTTTGCTTTAGTGGTTCTGGTATCTCGTTAATCACAGCTGATTCTTCAGCCCCAGCTAACCAAAACCACAGAATCTTCACAATCAAAACAACATGGCCCTGATAAGAGTCTTTAATCTTCCCTCTGAAATTTCACAAGCCAGGCCTCCATCTTCTATGCTGTTCTCAACATTATCTTCCAAGCTCCTACACAACATCCCACAGAGCTCTTAACATGGAATGGATCTTCTAGCCCAAAGTTCCAAAGTTCTTCCACAGTCCTCCCCAAAACATGGTCAAGTTGCCACAGGAATACCCCACTAGGCTGGTACTAATTTGTCTTAGTCAGGGTTTCTATTCCTGTACAAACATCATGACCAAGAAACAAGTTGGGGAGGAAAGGGTTTATTCAGCTTACACTTCTGCATTGCTGTTCATCACCAAAGTCAGGACTGGAACTCAAGCAGGTCAGGAAGCAGGAGCTGATGCAGAGGCCATGTCTCTTACTGGCTTGCTTCCCCTGGCTTGCTCAGCCTGCTCTCTTATAGAACCCAAGAATACTAGCCCAGAGATGGTACCACCCACAAGGGGCACTCCCCCCTTGATTACTAATTAAGAAATTGCCCCACAGCTGGATCTCACGGAGGCACTTCCCCAACTGAAGCTCCTTTCTCTATGATAACTCCAGCCTGTGTCAAGTTGACACACAAAACCAGCCAGTACAGCCTTCAAGAGAGGAAATTTGTGAAGACACTTTTTTTGGGCTCTGCCAATATTTGGAGTACCATTCTTTGTCATGAATATATGAATGAGTCACCTCTAAGTAATGGGTAGAGAGTTGAGGCAGAAAGGGGTAGTAATTGCTTGTTTCTTTGTTTTAACAGAGATCAACTTTAAATATCTCATAAAGAAATGGAACTGATAACCAAATCTCCCCTCCTCTTGTTTATTTTTATTCTTAAGCTTTTCCCACAGACCTAGTAATTCTGAGCCCACAGAAGTAGAAGATGAACCTAGCTTGAGTACCAAGGTAAGATGCCCCTCTGTGAAATTAATTTTCTCTTTCTGAATTTTTTTTTTTTTGCTATCTATTTTTACACCCAGCAATGGTCTGCTGTCACTGCATCTGAAACGCCAGCTGGAGAGAAAGGTTTATATAATTATGACCAGCTGGGCTTCTTGTTACTTTGTTTTACTTTGAGTTGTGACAGAGGCAGTGGCTACTCTGTGCAGTGAGGCTTGAATCAAGTGTGAAAAATGGATACCAGAAAGAATGTCACGAGGTGTGGTTTTCACAATAGAACAAATCTGAAATTTGAACCAGGAACTTTGGGATAAATATACATTATTGTGGTTTAATTTTTTTTAACTGAGGGCTAGAGAGCTGGGTCAGTGTTAAGAGCGCTTGTTGCTTTTGCAGAGAACCCAGATTTGGTTCCCAGCACCAACATGGTGCTTCGGAACCATCTGTAACTCCAGTACTCCAGAATCTGAGGACTTCTTCTGACTCCACAGGCGTCATGCACGCACGGGGTGCACATACATACACGCAGGCAAACACTAATACATGCAAAATAAATAATGGGAAAAGATGTAAAAAAATAGTTTACTTGTGTGACTTTCATTATATTTACGTTTCAAAGTTGTAAGGAAACTGAAAATTTACGTCACAGCTGATGGATCTGCCTTTGGTTTCAACTCTGTCCACCAACGGTGGTTCTGTGGGACTCCTAACAGTGGGAGAAGGCCTGTCTCTGACTCTTCTACCTGCTCCTGGGACTCTTTTACTCCTATTGGGTTGCCTTGTCCAGCCTCACTGTAAGGATTTTTCCCCAGTCTTACTGTATCTTGTTTTGTTATGCTTGGCTGTCTCTGGGAGGCCTGCTCTTTTCTGAAGGGAAGTGGAGGGAAAGTGAATCTGGGAGAGAGGGGAGGTGGGATACTGGGAGGAGTGGAGGGAGGGAAAAATGTGGCCAGGATGTATTGTATGAAGAAGAATATATTTTCAATTTAAAATACAATAAAAAAATCGGTACAACCAAATAATTCAATTTTTGCCCAGTTACAAGCTTGTCCAAGCAGAAATTCAATAACCATGGTATAAAAATTTAATTCCTGAAGTTTTGTTCTTAGTTTTTAATATCAGCTCACATCCTTAGTTTCATATTCTAATGGTTTAGATTTTAGAAGGCTTTTACTTCTCATCATTTTAAATTCTCATCTTAAGTCTTCTGCACATTACAAGCTAGTGGAAGGCCAGAAACCTGTGGGCAGGTTTCTAGAATAGAGTTTCATGCTAAAATAGAATTTTAATATATTTCAGTGTGAAGAAACAAACAGAAAAATACTAGCAATCAACAATATGGAGCATTTTAAATGTGCCCTAAATTCATTCTCCTTCCTGATGTTCAGGATGTGCCCTCTGGGGAGGCTTAGATGGTCAGTTCCCATGCGTGGCTTAGAGCGTCCTCAGAGTCTTCCGTCTTGGACCTCGATCAGGGGCTTCAATGGGCGGTTCTCGTGCATTTCAGCTCTTGTGTTTTGACTAAATGTGTGCTTTCATATTACACACAACTGTCTCTCATCCTAAGAGCAGTTCATTTCTCCCGATTAAAAGACAAAGCAAGACTTCTTTTTCCACCTTGTCCTTCTCTGTGTTAGAAATGGTTCAGTTTCTTTCTGGAGTAGATGCTATGCTCTTATTTTGGTGTCTGTCACCCCGGTACAGCATGTTTGTTACAAGTCATCCTCTACCTCAGTAGCAGCCCTTAGCAGTGAGAAGATTTTTAATCTGTGTTGCAAAACCAAGAAGATCAATCATGAGACACAGCATTATTTAAAATGTAGAACCGATGTTCTCTGTTGCAGCTCTGAGTTATTCTTTTACATCCACGCAAGTGTGAAATGGAAGCACAGAGGGAAACAACCAGTCAAACTCAGCTTTGGCTGTTTTCTGGGAGCTGTGACCTGCTACTCAGAAATAATGGCACACACATTGCCACAGAATCTACAGAACTCTGCAGTAGGATTTCCTGCTGATTCATCCCTCCAGTGAAGCCATTTTGTATGATTATGGGAAATTTTTGTTGACCTTAACATTTTTTTGCCTTTTAGATTGTAAAATGCCAATTGAATCCAGGGCCAAGTGCATGTAAGGCAGGGCTTGAACACTCTGTGTCTGACCTCCCACCCCCGTAGCTAGAGAACTCAGTCCTCTTGATGAGATCCCCTGTACCCCCAACACACACACACACACACACACACACACACACACACACACACACTGTTCCCTCCCAGGATGGCTACTGGATCCAAATTGCTAAGGATTCGGAAAGTATGTGAAAACTAACAAACAGGGCTGGAGAGTTGACTCAGTGGTCCCTTCTCAGCACTGTGTGGCAGCTCGCCCTGTAACTCCAGTTCCAAGGGATCCAGTGCCCTGTTCTGGCCTCTACTGGCATCAGACACGATACAATGTGCATGTATATATGCAGGCAAAACGTTCATTCATATAAATAACTTTTTTTAAATTAAAAAACACATTTGACTGTTTTTTACACAGTGACAGTCCTGCCTCACAGTGTAAACACTTA